>JXCR01111475.1:0-15246 GCA_002079205.1 Phalaenopsis hybrid cultivar | reverse complement strand
ATATATATATATATTTGAAAATTAATATTTAATTTTGAAAATATGAGACTGAACCGATTTCATATCTGCAATATTATAAATGATCGACCAAAACACCACAACCAATTTATCTACCTCAAAGAATAGATGCACTACTTGCTGGTCGTGATCAATTAAATAAAATAAATAAATTATGACATCCGTTTTAGTTTGCAAAAAATCATTTTTTATGTTGACCGACAAGTTCCTTTATCCATTGTGAAGAATTGAACAAGGTTTAAATTAAACTAGGTTCTTAAAGTTTCCCATAAGGCCAAGCCCTTATGGTTAATTACATCTTAGATAACCAAAGTCACCTAAGAAAACTCTCAATTTAGATCAAAAAATATTGTCTTCAAGGAATTTAAAAGGATAGGGCTTTTTAAAGATCAGAAAAAGAGGTGTCAAAAGAGGATGACTCAAATTTGGAATATTGTTATGGAATCCAAACGAAGAGAAACTAGGGGATGTCATGGATCCTAAGGAGAACCTCGGTGACTTCCCAAACTATCCTATGGTTTGGATTAAATTTTGGAAAGAAATTATTGAATGTCTCACCCTGCCAATTATTATTATTTAGGGCTTACACTTGTATGACACAATCATACAAATAGCCTGGAAGATGGGAGGGTTTATGTTGTAATGAACAACAAACTCAGAATCTTAAAATGATTTAGGGCTTAAATTGCACAACATGATTGTGCAAAGGCCTAAAGATGAGGTGAGGATTTATGTTGCATAAGTAAAAAATCTCAAAGTCCTATGAATTATTATTTAATTTTGGGGAAAAGAAGTATTGTTGTAGATCCTCATGCTGTTGAGATCGCTGTTGTAGATTGCTGTTGTAAATTGTTTCCCACAAAGTAAACTCTGAGCTCCTCGATGAAGTAATCCTAGAGTCTAAGGTTCAAATGTTTTAACAAGTATTTTAAGGTTATTTAAACATTATTGTGGGGGGAGGCTTAAAGTTGATTAGAGCGACATAGGTTAGGGTCTCACAGTTCCCTCATTCTGGTACAACTATTTTCTTTAAAACTTAGTCCAAATTAGATGTTAAGCTCATTTAAACCAGGGAGATCTCATTAGCAACTGTAGTTTACCTCGTCCGAGAGACTCCCGTAAATTAAAAGGAGAATTTTATGTTTAATTGAATTTCAAAGGATTTCTGGTTACCTTTGAAAGTGTTTAATTTTATTTTGAAAATTATTGATTTTTTTTAAATGGTTTTGTTTTACAGGTAAAGTAACATCCACAACCAAGCATGTATAGTGTTTTAAAATGAGAGTAAATTGTAGTAAATAAAATGACAATAAGTAAATAAAATTGTAAAGGTGTACCTATCATCTTCTTCCTATATCGCTGAAATATTAGCTTTTGCAATATATATGATTTTGTAGGAACAAAAAACAAGAAGAGTAGTTGAAGGTGTATCTATCAAACCCCAAGTCATGAATTTGATGAGTTCCTAAAGGTCTTAGTGGATGATTTTCTAAAAAAAAGTATAATAATTTCAACTATCTTTCAAAATATCCAAAAGATTCTAAAATGATTGGAGCATAATCCTAAATGAATTTTAAAATCCTTTAAAACATTTCGAGTTCACTTGACCTTATTATCTTATTCAATTGATCATCAAAACCTAGATTTAATTCAAATGAAGTAATACAACCTATGCTTAGTGAACCAGATATTTTAATTATCTTATGAGAAGGGTACTTAAATGGTGAGTTGATATTTCATTTAAGAGTTATGTGAATGAGTGCCCTTAGAACAAACTAAAGTTATTAAGGATCTCATGCCCATAGGTGGGTCTGTAGTGTTTTATAAAATGTTTATAATTAATTATGTTTTCTTTCCTAATCATCATTAAAAAAATTCAAATTGAGCCTAATATACTACTAAGCCTTTAGGGTCCAATATTTAAAGTGAACTTCAATGATTAAATATTAAATTAGGTGAAGTTCAATTCTTTATCAAGATCATGTCTTATCATCAAATCAACAATAACAGAGGCTTTAGATTAGTGAATTATAATTTTCCTAACATAAGCCCACCACCATAAAATCATTTAGTTTAATTGATTTCCAAATTATTATAATTAAGGAAAATTTATAATTATAACCTTACTGTAAAAGAGTGAGAAATTGGTTTCTACCATTTTAGTCTCTTATATCTCAATCATCCAAAGGAACTTGATTTAATCAAAATTACCCTTTTACCCTTTTTAATCAATCCTAAAGTTTAATTAAGGCATTAAGAATCCAAAATTATGATGTTGCCCCTAGGGCTCCTCACTTCATAACTCATCAATTATAGCTCAAATAACTTTAAAATTTTTAGAGTACCCCTCCCATGGGCAAATTAAATTATTAGAGGAGAAAATGTGTTTTTAAAAATTTATTTAATAGGATTTTTAATATTAATTTATTTAGTTAATCAAAGTAAAGTTCTTGTTCATGAGAAAATTATTAGAGGTTCACCTAGGTCAAAGGACCACTTGGACAAATTTTTATGATTTTTCAAATTATACTTTAATTATTAAAACTATTTATTAATTTTATAAATTAATTAAAATAGAAAAAATAATTTAATTTCAAAATTTACTTTTTATATTTTATTAATTCTTTTTAAGTCAAGAGAACTAAAAGAAAAAAACTTTTTATTTTTGTGATTTGTAATTTATTTATTAAAATTATTTTAATCGAAAATTATAGAAAATACATTTTTAGCCTTTAAAAATTATATTTAACTTGAAAAAATAAAGAAAAAGATTCTAATGAGTCACAAGTAATCAAGAAACAATTAGAAACATTTTAACCCATTTTTGTATTTTTTTTTTCAATTTTTAATTATTTTTTATTCAAAAATAAGCTCAAAAATAAAGTATTTACTTTAATATAGAATTTATTTTTCTTAAATGGCCCTAATCACATGGAACTTAGAAAACCAATTTTCATAATTTTCCTATTTTAATGTAATTTAATATAATTATTTTAATAAAAAAATGTCATTACATAGAAAATAAACTTTAGTAATAAATATACTTCAAATTGATTCCAAATTTTTACAGCGAGTTAATGTGATTATTCTTCACAATGTGGAGTTAATTTTGTTAAATTTTGAGTAATTTTTTATTTAATTAATTTATTATAAATTTTAGACATTTACTTAATAATAAAAATACACAAAATTACTTAAATCCATTTTATACTTTTCCTAGGATCCTCTAACTAAGGGAAACCTACCAAAATTAATCCCATAATTTTTTTATTTATATTTTAGTTTATAAAGTTACCTCAAGCAAAAATGGGTAACTAGGCTTGAAAATTAGGGTTTCACTGCTAGAGATGCTCTCTGACCTTGAAAAAATCAGAGAACATCCTTATTAACATGACGAAGAAACCCCAAAAATTTCAAGTGATGATGATTATTATTTACTTAAATAGAATTAAAATAGTCCAGAGGGTATTTAATTAATTAATAGTTAGAGACAAATCAAATAAATTTTATTTTTATTTCTCATTATTCTCCTTTGTTCACTAAGTAGCAGAGTATTTTTATTTTATTTTTATGATTTTTCTACACAAAGATATTGGTTTTATATACTTGGGAATTAATTTAAATTAAAAAATCCTTGAATTTACTACTTATTCGAGTCATACGCCACCTCATCCTACAGCGCTCAGAACTCACACGCGTTGCTCCGTCATTTGATGTCGCCGCCCACATAATATGTTTCATCTCTTTGTCTGGCGCGATCCTTGTTCTCCTTTTGATACGCGCTCGATCAGACGGTCCTCCATCATCGTCTCCAATGGCCACAACCTGTGAACCGTCCAAATTGAAACCTTAAGATCTCTTTTGATACTCAACCAAATCACATGGGATTTGTTCCTACACCTTCATCTACTCAAGATGAACCTATCTATATGGTTACATGCTCGTAAAATCAAATATCTCTTCACAAAATCCCAAATTGAGAAAAAAATTAGGGTTTGTGGTCTATACCTGAGACTGAGTGGGGAGACCTTAATCAGCTGCAAGTGGAAGCTTCGGTAGAGTCTGACAAACCTTTTGGAAGTGTTCTTTTCCTCTGGTGAATAGCTTGAGTATGAGTTCAATGAAATGGTGATGCGGTCTTGGTGAAGATCTAGGTTAGAGGGCTCAGGACAGTGGGGTTTTGATGGCAAACTTCTTCATTTTTCTTGAGCAAGCTTAAGGATTGTTTAATTTGAGGCTTGATGGAGTTTTGATTGAGTGAATAAAAACCCCCTAGATTTTGAATTCAAAATTGAGCTTATACAAAGGGATTCAATGGGTGAAAATGGTGGGAAAGGGCTTAGAAGTTCTTAGAAGGGCTCTGGAAGCAATTTGGCAGAGTCTCCCCTAAGAAATTGGTGATTTCTTTACTTGGCCATGGGAGGTGGTGTTTAAATAGAGGGAGAAGCAGTGGTGATACACCAAAATAATATGTTATTTTATGTATATATTTTATGCTTGTTTTTTGTGATATTGCACTTTAAAGAAAATATTTTTCATGTTTTTGTTGCAGGTATATCAATTTTAGGTATTTGGAGCAAGAGTATAAAAAAGATGAAATTTGGAGCCAAAACAACGAAGTTTCGAATTCTGGTGAATTATACACCGGATTGGCGCTAGATGCGACAAAACCCAGTACAACGCGATCTTCAGTAAATTGGTGCATGATGCACTAGATGCACCATTTGACAGAGAGTTAGCACATGATTCTCTAGATTTGATACCAGATGTGCCAGGGATGACTTTTCACGGATTAAGGCGGTTTGATACAAATTTTGCACAAATTTTCAAAGGGTCACTTGTTCTAAACACCCCTTGGAGTAAGTCAATGCATCTAGACACTTTGAAAGGTTCTTTTATGAATGGATATGTCTCATGGATCAATGGCATGTCTTTTGAATTCAAAAGAGTTGACTTTTGGATAGAATTTTTGGTGAAATTTTGAATTTTTTTTTAAGGAGGCAGCCTTTGATAAAAGAGAGGGAAGTCTAGGGCTTGAAGAAGGAGTTTTGTGCTTGAGGTGTGTGGCATGAAGAAGGAGAGTTATAGAGAGAGAGAAAGTCAAGGGCTTGGAGATTTTCTTCAAGGAATGTAAGAGGAGTGGGAAGGTAGAGATTTCTTCTTCATTACACTTTTAAGAGAGAATTGAGAGTGCTTGTAAAGAGAGAAAGGCTTGGAGAGAACTTCTAGGAGTTTGAATGGGAATGAGTGTGAGATAAATTGTGTCTTTTATTTCTTTTGTTTTGTAAACTTATTTTAATATATGAAATCCGTGTTTTGTTGTATTCTTCTCATGAATTATGAAGAGTCTTCTTTATCCTTATGCCTTCTTTGAGATATGATTTTGTGAAGAATTAATTTTGTTTTATATGGTTTTAATTGTAAATAATTTGTGATGATTTGAACTCTAATCTTCATTTACTTTTTGATCTACCAACTGAAATGTTAAAATGTGTTGAGGAACATATGTTGCAAAAGAGCTATGATTTATATAACATGGGGAGAATCACATTTGATTTCATGTGAGAGTATTTTATCCAAGGAATTGGGTGCAAATAAATAGGGAAATATACTTTGTTGGATGCAGAATTGGAGATTTTAAGATGATAGATTAAAATCTCCAATTTGGTCCAGTTGATTGGAAACTGATGCGAGATTATTATTCCTCAAGAGAGGGAGTAGTGGGTGCTTTGGAGTGGCAGCCAGTATCCTCCCAGTCTAACCACAGAATTAGGGACCAAACTCGGGATTAGTCAATATTTTTTATGCACTTGGAAGAGGGTAAAGAATATGATTGCTCTTATTTAACATAAAAGACTTTATATATATTTTTTCAAATGATTTTAATTTCTTTACAAACCATATACTCATTATAAAGGGGAAGGATGCTTTCTTAAATTTGAACTTTTTGCTACAACATCTTAGTTTTAATTTTCGTAAATTTAATTTTGAAAGTTTAGCATTTAGTTTAGTTAACTTTGTCTTTCAACTACATTTTATTTAATATTCACTTGTTACTTAGTATTCAAACTTTGTACTTTACTTTTTGTAGTTTCAAAATAGTACTTGACATTATAAACTTAAGTACTTATTTATAGGCATTTCCAACTTCTCTGTGGGATTGATATGTAGGACTCCGTTAGAGCCCTTTATTACTTGAGCGATATGTATACTTGTGTTATTTTTAAAGGGGATTTGACAGTTTAAATATTATTAAAAGATAAAACTATTTTAATAGAGGTTATTTTGTTGGGATTAAATTACACATTTTCTATTGTATCTGCCATATGTATTTTGCAATATTGAAAAATATTTGCAAAACTAACACACTAAATCCACTCTCATCAAGTTTTTGGTGTCGTTTCAGGGGAAGTAACGGAAAGTAATAGTAAGTTATTTTATAATTTATAGTACTGTTATTTTAAAACATAAAAAAGAAGAGTTTTGTAATTTATTTTGAATATTTTCTTATTTAAGTGTGTTTGTTTATTTTTAAAATTTCTTGTTGTATCTATTTATGCATAGCGTAAGATCTCAAAATTTAGTACCTTACGATTCTGAGTTAGAAAAAATAATTAGAAAATTTTTAAAACAACAAAAAGAGATAGGCCTTATTAGCAAAATGACCTGCAATTTGATTAATGTTGGAAATGAATATGAACATCATTAGAGACTTTTAAGAGATTATGTTAATCCTACAATAGATGAGATTCATTTAAGTATACAAAAATCTATTGTAGCTGCCAATTCATTTGAGCTTAAACCTGCTATTATCTAAATGGTTCAAAATAATCAGTTTGGGGAACATCAAATGAAGATCCTAATGTACATTTTGCTAGTTTTGTAGAATCGTGTGACACATTTAAATATGATGGATTGTCAAACAATGTCTTCAGACTTAGAATTTTTCCTTTTTCACTAAGGAATAAAGCTAAGATGTGGTTAAACTTATTAGCACGTGGATCTACTAGAACTTAGGGATATTTATCACAAAATTTTTTATGTAAATATTTCCCACCTTCAAAAACTGCTAAGCATAGAAATGATATTACATCTTTTTGTCAGTTTGAAGAGGAATTAATTTATAAATCCTCGGAAAGATTTAAAAATCTCCTTAAAAAGTGTCCACACCATGTGTTGCCAGATTGGTTAATAATTTACACTTTTTATAACGGATTGGTTGGATTTCTAAGATTGATAATTGACGCTGCTGTTGGTGGATCATTAATGTCAAAACTATTCGATGAAGCATATTCTTTAATTAGAGAGATGACTGCTAATAATTTTCAATGACCCTCTAGAAGAGTAAATCCAAAAAGAGTAGACAGTATTCATGATTCTGATGCAATATCCATGTTGGCTGCATAAATAGATGTTATATGGAAGAAGATAGATCAATATGGAATGAATTATTCTCAAACATCACCTGTGCTTGAGGAAAGTCCAATGGGACAAATGATAGAAACCTAATATTCTTATAAGACCTTAAATGTAATAAAAAATCATTCTAATAATCCTTATGTTGATTATTATAATCCCGGTTGGAAGAATCATCCAAATTTTAGTTGGAGTAGTAATAATTCTAAAGTTGTAAATCTGCAATGGGGAAACAACACTGTAAACCCATTGGGAAACTCCAACAATCAAGGAAATCCAACTTATAAACCTTATTACCCTCCAAGATTTAATAATTTGCAGAGTAAGGAGAAAAAAGTTATCAATGGAAGAATTGATATTGCAAATGGGGAGTCAATTACAAAGACAAGGAGCTGCAATTAGAAATTTGGAAAATCAATTGGGATGTATTGCTACCGCACTTAGCAATAGACTTCCAAGAACGTTGCCTAGTAATGTTGAAGTATATCGTAAAGATCAGAACAAAGAGAAAATTAAGGCTATTCAACTGAGAAGTGGGAAAGAATTTGAAAACAGAGTTAAGAAAGAAGCGAAAGTTGAAGTTGAAAAAGATGAGGTGAAAAATGAAAATTCTAGTGAAGATTTTCATTTTGAGCTAGAATGTCCTATTAAACCAATGAAAATCATTATAGAAAAATCACCACCTCCATTTCCTCAAAGATTGAAGCACGAAAATGGAGACAACCAATTTTCAAAATTTTTAATATTGAAGAAATTAACAATAAACATTCCATTTGTTGAAGCTTTGGAATAAATGCCAAGCTATGTGAAGTTCATAAAGGATATACTTAATAAGAAAAGGAAGTTTGCAGATAACAAGTCTGTTGCACTCAGTGAAGAGTGTAGCGATATAATTTAGAAAAAACTTCCTGAAAAACTCAAAGATCCTAGAATTTTTACTATTCCTCGTGCTATTGGCGAAAGATTTTTTGGAAAAGCTCTATGTGATTCAAGAACCAGTATTAATCTTATGTCGTTATCAATTTTTAGAAGGTTGGGTTGAGGAGATATTTCACCTATGACTGTAACTCTTCAGTTAGTTGATCATTTGATTACCTATCCTAAAGGAGTTATAGAAGATGTTTTGCTAAAAGTTGAGAATTTTATCATTCCTGTGGACTTTATTGTATTAGATATGGAGAAAGATAGAGAAATTCCTATCATTTTAGGAAAACCATTCATGGCCACTGGAAGAGCTTTGATAGATGTATAGAAAGGAGAACTAACTATGAGAGTTAGTGATCAAGAGGTTACATTTAATACTGCAAAATCAATGAGATACTCTGTAAAAGAGCAAGAGATTGAATGCTTCCGAATGAATATTAATGAATATCTAAGCCATGAATTTTTCAAAAAGACATTTGAAAGAGAATTTGAGAAGGAATATATGGAATATCAAAATGAAGATAAAACTCATGATGAATCTACGAAAGTGAGTAAAGAAGATTTGGATTATGTTCAGGAAAAATTTGAGTTGTTAGATCCAACAGAAAGTAATAAGAATTTGATTTCATCTATTGAGAAACCTCTTGAAGTAGAACTAAAAACACTTACTATTGATTTAAAGTATGCATTCTTAGGAGATTTATCTACATTACTTGTCATAGTATCCTTAGAATTAACTGATGAGCAAGAACAATAGTTGTTGCAAACTTTGAGAATATATAAAAAAAGCATTTAGATGGACATTAAGTGATATTAAAGGAATCAGCCCTTCATTTTGTATGCATAGAATTTTATTAGAAGATCAACATGAACCAAGAGCTGATCCTCAAAGAAGATTAAATCCTATGATAAAAGAAGTTGTTAAGAAAGAAATTTTAAAATGGTTAGATGTTAGAATAATATATCTTATTTTAGACAGTGCTTGGGTAAGTCCAATTCTCTGTGTTCCAAAGAATGGAGGAGTGTCTGTGGTGTCAAATGATAATAATGAATTAATACCAACAAGACAAGTCACTAGATGGCGAATCTGCATAGTCTATAGAAAATTAAATTCTGCCACCAGGAAGGAACATTTTTCTTTACCCTTTTAGGATGAGATGTTGGATAGGCGGGATGGGCACAGATATTTTTGTTTTCTAAATGGATATACTGGTTATCATCAATTACTTATAGCTCCGAAGGATCAGGAGAAAAGAATATTTACTAGTCCTTATGGAACTTTTGCTTTTTAGAAAATGCCCTTTGATTATGTAATGCACCTGCAACATTTCAAAGATGTATGTTATCAATTTTCAGTGATTTAATAAAAAAATGAATTGAAGACTTTATTGATGATTTTTCTGTGTTTGGAATTTCATTTGAAATATGTCTAAAAAATTTAGAAAAAGTTCTTGAATGTTGTGAAAAAACTAATCTCGTATTGAAATGGGAGAAATGTCAATTTATGGTTGCAAGAGGAACTGTGCTTGGGAATAAAGTTTTAGAAAATTACATGGAAGTAGATCCTGCAAAAATTCAGGTTATATCAAACTTACCTCCACCTACTAATCTAAGAGGAGTTAGGTGCTTTTTAGGACATGCTAGATTTTACAGGTGATATAGTAAAGATTTTTCAAAAATTACTAAACCATGCAACCTTCTGAAAAAGATATAAAATTTGATTTCAATCAAGATTTTCTTAAAGCCTTTGAAACTTTAAAAGAAAAATTTATCACTACTTCTGTAATTATTTCATCTAATTGGGATAAACTTTTGAATTAATTTGTGATGCTAGTGATTATGCAATAGAAGCTGTATTAGGATGATATGATAAGATTTTTAAAATTATATACTATGCCAGTAAGACTCTTAGTGATGCTCAGATTAACTACACCACCACCGAAAGAGAATTTTTAGCCATTGTGAATGCTTTTGATAAGTTAAGGTCATATCTAATAAGAGTTAAATGTGTTGTGCATACTGACCATTCGACTATTAAATATTTGATGCATTAGAAGGATGCAAAACCAAGATTAATTTGATGGGTACTTATGATGCAAGAGTTTGTTTTGGTAATAGTCGATAGGGAAGGGGTTGATAATGAAATTTTTTATCATCTATATAGGCTAGAACAAGAAGAAATTCTTGACATGGAAAAGAAATTAATAAAACTTTTCCTGTTGAAAAACTTTATATTATAAATGGATGGGAAATACATTGGTAAGATGATATTGTAAATTATAATGTTAGTGGTATTTTAATACATGGATTAACAAAAACAATAAGAAAATAAATTCATTCATGATACAAAGTATTATTTCTGGGATGACCTCTATTTATATAAATAATGAAAAGATTTAGTAATAAGACGATGTAAGCCTTACAATGAAGTTCAAGGAATTATTAAAAAATGTCATGATTCTGAATTTGGATGACATTGTGGGAATGATAGAACTGTTCATAAAATTTTACAATCTAGATTTTATTTGCCTACTCTATTTAAATATGTTAATATATATATAAAAACATGTAATATGTGTCAAAGAGTAGGTAATATTTCAAAAAGAGATGAAATGACTCTAAATTTTAATTTGGAAATTGATATTTTTGTTGCATGGGAATTGGAGTTTTTGGGAGCATTTATACCTCATTCGGAAATATATATATATTGATTGCAGTGGATTATATTTCAAAATGGATTGAAGAATTTGGAGTGTTTCAAAAATTTTAATAAAAAATATTTTTACAAGATATGGAATTCCTATAGTAATCATTATCGATGGATGATCTCATTTTAAAAATGCAATAATTGCAAGATTGGTAGAAAAATATAATATAATGCATAAAATTGCAACTGCTTATCATCCCGAGACAAGTCATTTAGCAGAAGTATATAATCGTGAAATTTAGAGAATTTTTTAAAAAAGTGTAAATCCTAGTAAAATGGATTGGTCTGTTAGATTAGATACTGCATTATGGGCATACATGATAATTTAGAAGACACCTATAAGTATGTCCCCTTATAGATTAATTTTTGGGAAGATTTGTCACTTGCTAGTAGAATTGGAGCATAAAGCTTATTAGGCTATTAAGGAATTCAATTTCAATTTGAAAGACGCTGGTAAGAAAAGATTATAGCAATTGAATGGGCTGGAAGAAATTAGGAATGAATCTTACGATAATGCTAGGATTTACAAAGAAAGAATGAAAGAATGGCATAATTAAAAGATAATAAAAAAAGAATTTGAACATGGATAGGAAATTTTATTATACAATATAAGATTGAAATGATTTCTTGCAAGACTTAAGTCTAGGAGGAAAGGACATTCAAAGTTGTAAAAGTCTATCCCTCTGGAGCTGTTAATATTAAAGATCCTAAGACTGGAAGGATATTTAAAGTAAATGAGCACAGATGGAAACATTATTTTCATGGTCAAAGACCAGTTTCTAAAGAAACTATAATGTTGGGTCAACCAGAATAAAGTCTAGGAATGTCGAGCTGATGACATTAAACCAAACGCTTTGTGGGAGGCAACCCATACTTATCGTTGTTTATTTTGCTTTCTGAGTTTTTGTTCGAAATATTTTAAATATAGTTATTTTTTTGTTTTCATAGAGTCTGTGTATTTAAAATAATAATAATAATTTAAAAACCATATTTATTTACTTAATTTTATGGAAGAGTTGAGAATTTTGATCGAAATTGAAAATGCAAAATTTTTGAAACTGGTGGATGATGCATTGAATTTCAAAGAACTGGTGCATGATGCACCAGAATCGGCACATGATGCACTGGAGTGACGAAAATGACTTAAAATATTTCAAAAGTTGGTTTTTGGCGAGTTCTTCTTCTTATAACTCCAAAAATTGATTCTAAAGTCCATTTTATGGGGGAAAATAATGAAGGAGTCACTAGTTTTCAATTCTAATGGCATCCCACTCTAAAAATTCCGCTAGAGTTAGGATTTTCAACTAGAGAAAGTTTGTCAGTTTTTATGCACAGAAGTTGAATGATTGTTTTCTAGTAAAGAAGAGGTTAATCAAAGAAAGGGGGTTGTAATCGAGGATTCAATACACCGAATACTCAATTTGAAGAGATTATTAAGCAGAGACGTTGGGAAGTGCTTTGTTACACTACTTCCACCGTAGTCGCCTCTGTGGTGAAAGAGTTTTATGTAAATCTATATGGAATCAACCAAGAAATTGCCTATGTGTGCGGCAGGTTTGTACAATTCAATACTTCAAGAATAAATGAGATGTTTAAGATTGAAAATGTGGCTATCTGCCATTACACAAATTTTACCCCTATGAGAGATAATATGAATGAACTCTATTGGTACCTGACAGATGAAGACGCAAATTGTCAGGCCAGAGATGCTGGAAATGTAAGTTTTCTGTCATCGTTGTTAAATCCTGCTTCCAAGGCATGACACTTTTTTATTGCATCGAAATTACTGCCTACAATAAAAATCAGTAAGGTAACTAAGGAGAGTGTTATTTTAAATTATTGTATTCTAACGAGAAAACCTATTGATATTTGAGCAATCATTGTGAAATCATTTTTAGGTTTGCTTGTGAATGGGACTGCAATCAGACTTAGACATCCATCCACTATTTTTATACTATGCAGTCAATCACAAGTACCTTATGAGATTTGGGAAAAAGTGCTTCTTCTTTGGAAGCCGATGGATTCAGAAGTCTATTGCAACTATATTGGAATGGGTGATGAAAACGATATGAATGTACTGATAGATCAGGAATCCCAAAATTCATCACCTATTCAGCCTTACTTCAGTTCTAATGCACTTTTGAAAGGATCAAGAAGATAGAAAAAGAGTTGCAAAATCTTATGCATGTAATTGAGAATATTTCTTAAATGTTGGATCACTTAGACTATATACTTAAAGAACATTTTGAGCATACTGTTCGTATTGAAGATGGCTTGGTACTTATGTTCAAGAAACATGCTTGGATTCGGGAAGATTCGACTAATGAGTTTCCTTATCGACCCCTCTATAACTTGTATGTGCACTACCAATCTATAGGAGATATCCAAGAGGACGGGAGTGAAGAAGATGTTTGAACTTAATCTATGCACGACGTTTTATTTAGTACTGCTTGTTTTAGTTGTTTGTTGTGTTGGATTGGATTAACTTACTTTTATTGTTAAACTATATTGATGTTTGTGTTTGGAATTTATACGTTTAGATTTCAGTGTTAGGATGTTTTAGTTTGCTTTAAACACTGAAATAGATGTTTGTTGGCTCGATAAATGTTAGGTTGTAATAGCGTGGATTTTATATATAAAAGTGAGTTTTTTGTTGTTTATGAAAGATGGATGTTAGAGTAATGTTTAATTATACTTATAAGGGTTCATTTGGGTTAATTAGAGGTAGACGTAAAGCGGTACAAAGCAGATTTTTACAGAAAATGAAATCTGAAAAAATTTAGGCATTGGTGCAAGATGCATCAGATTGGCACATGAAGCACCGTTTTACAGAGAGTTGGTGCATGATGTGCCAAATTCCCAAAAATGTCGAATTACCTAAAAAACCAAGAAATCACACTGTAAAACTCCATTTTTATTGTTTGGGTCGTCTCCTGCCTCTAAACCTTGACCTAAAGCTTCACATTAAGCGTGATAGAGAAGATTTCACAGGCTAAAAATCATAGATTTCAACTTCTCTTGGTAAGAGCTTCACTTTAACTTGGAAATTTTTTATTTTCACCATGGATTTTTCCTACATTATTGAATATCCAAAAGTTGGGATTTTTTGATGAAAAAGCTTGAAGAAAACTCATGGTGAAAAGTTTCTTACCAAATAATCTTACCTTGGGGTTAGATTTTTAGTTTTGTAATTAATTTGGAGTTTATTTGGATTTTGGTAGAATTTCAAATGGCTCCACAAGTGAAGAGGGGAAGAACATATGATTTTGATGCACGAAGTTTTGTTAATTTGAAAGCCTAAGATAGTTATAACACTCAAATCAAATCGAGAAGATTGATCAAGGAATGGTTATTTGCTAACCCGGGTGGCGAGATCGAGAGGTTGATTCTTACCAGAAATTGGGACCGATTTTTATACTTCCCTACAGTAGCGATTGTGCCGATGATTCAGAAATTTTATGCCAACTTGAGATTCACTAATGACGAGCACATTCTCGTGAGAGGTAAGAAAATTGAATTTACTGCATAAAGGATCAATGCTTTTTATGGGTTGAGAAATGTATTTTTTGATGAATATGATGCATTCATGGTGACTGATTCATCACTGGATGAAGTGATTACCTTCCTGACTGATGGAATAGGATAATGGAGGATTAAGAATAATAAGATAATTAACTTCTCCGCTTCAATGTTGACTAGTCAGTCAAAGGTATGATACCACTTCATTTCTGTTAGATTACTACTAACAAATCATTTCATCGATGTAACAAAGGATAAAGCTGTATTAAACTATTGCATTCAGAATATGAAAGTAATAGTTTTTGGTGCTCTTATAGTTCATCACGCATGGAGCACAGCTAAGATCTCTACAACTAGTTCAAATAATCACAATTCCTTCTCCTTACTTTGAGATATGGTTTTTTAAAGAATTGATTTTGTTTTATATGGTTTTAAATTTCAATAATTTGTGATTATTTGAACTATAATTTTCATTCACTTTTTGATCTAGCCAAATGAAATGTTAAAACGTGTTAGGAAACATATGTTCCGAAAGGGCTATGATTTCTACAACAGGGGAGAAGCACATTTGATTTATGTGGGAGTATTTCATCCATGGAATTAAGTGCAAATAAATAGGGAAATATACTTTGTTGGATGCAGAATTAGAGATTTTAAGGTGA
>JXCR01111466.1:0-13595 GCA_002079205.1 Phalaenopsis hybrid cultivar | reverse complement strand
GAAAAAAAAAAAGATGTGGATCTTGCTTATATTCAAGTCATCAAGTATATATATATACTAAAGCTATTATTTGTGTTTAAACACAAGGAAGATTGACCAATTATTTTCCTATTTAAGTTTGATTACATTAGGGATCAACTTTAGGCCCACATTTTTGCTTTAGTTATGGATGTTCTTAATGGACATTTATAGAAGGTTGTGTCTTGGCTTATGCGCTTCCCTAATGATATCCTTCTTGTGGCCAAGACTAGGGAGAGTTCAAGAAAAAATTGAATTATGGATGTCAACTTTAGATTCTAAAAGCTTTCGTTTAAGTAGATCTAAAATTAAATACATTGAACGTAATTTTAGTGGTAGTAGATTTAGCAGCAAAGTTGTAATAATGGGTGATCAAATCAATAAAATGAGTGAACGTTGTAGATATCTTGATTCTATTGTTTACATTTGATATTGATATAGATGGGAATGTTATTATTAGAATTCAAGTTGAATAGTTGAAGTGAAGTAACGCATCGGACCTATTATGTGATAGAAAAGAATCTCTTAGACATAAAGGAAAATGTTATAAGATAATGATGAGAACTACAATGCTTGTGGCACATAATGTTGGCTAGTAAAAGAGAAACATAAAGTTTAAGGGTTGCTGAGATGAGAATGTTAGATGGACGAGCAGTTTTATACTTAGAGATAAAATGTGAAATGAATCTATTCATGAAAGGGCTTGGAATAGCTTTAGTGACATATAATATTAAAGAGAGTAGCCTTAGATGGTTTGGTCACATTAAACATTGACCATTTGATGACCCAATTAGAAGAATAATTGTTTTAGATTTAACCTATGTTAAGAAAAAAAGGTAGATCAAAATAAACTTGGCATTTTTTTATAAAAAATGATCTTAATTTATTAAAATTAAATGAAAATATGACAATCAATAGAACACAAAGGAAAAATTGATTCGTGTAGCCAATCTCACTTAGTGGGATAAAGGTATGTTGTTGTTGTGATGTTATCAAATTAACTTCATGCAACTAGACTACAAACAATGCAACATAATCATGTTAAGATGTATGGAGTTTAATTCTCTTAGGACCTAGGGCCCGCATCACTCTTGAGTATATACAACCAGTTAAAGATTGTGCTTTTGTAAAGGAAATGTGAAGGAAAGAGAGATGGGTGCCAGACCTGGAAGAGTTTTCAGAAATTATCTATTGAACTTGAGCTCACTTGAGCTCCGATAAGCCAAATATTGGGGTCATCATAAATTTTTCGAGCTACTAGATTTTTTAAAGTGAGAGATAAAGCGAGAGAGAGCGAGAGAGAGGGAGAGAGAGAGAGAGAGACTTAAAAACCCAAGAAATCTCTTGAAAAGGGGGGCCTCGTCTCTCTCTTAGCTTGACTTTCTATTAACACAAAAAAAATATATTTAGTGATGTATGATTCCCATCCATTGTGTCTTGATGAAAAGATTATTACGTGGAAGTCAGGCAACATTTTTAAAGATGGATGAACCTACGTCTTTGCAGGTAATGAAGGCCATCTTTGGTAAATGTATCCCTCTGTCAACTGAGCTACCTCCAATGGGTGAAAGATAAGCTCAATCACTTTAACAAATGAGCTCAATTTTGTCACTTTGGTATGTGGGCTCGGTTCAACCACTTCAAAAGGAAGACTCGAATCAGCCACTTCAGCAAGTGGGCTCCATAATACCCATAAAATAATCCTATACATCCGTATTTGTGTATACACCTAAAGAAGTAGAACCTAATTTTTGTAGATAAAATATGATAGTTAATTTATTAGGATAAATAAGTTGAGATCTTGTGATAAACGAGTCCAACAGATATTCCAATACTAGTAACAAACTCTCTTTAGAAAAATACGCATTTTTTAAAGGAAAAATAGTTACTAAAAGTACAATATAACAAAAAGAGTAAGTATTAGACAATACGATCAATCTACCTTAATTGTCAAAACTCAAAAGCATCTTCACACATAAAACCATCAGTAAAAAGTCCAAAAATGCGCAGTATTAACTTAATATTCTCCAAATAATTCTTTCCAAAACTTTGACATATCTAACATCAAGAATCTAAATATAAAAGTAGTGTATAAATAATCATGCACACGAGGAACCCTGATTGAAAATGCCTCCAGAACTGGAGAATAAGAATAGCCAAGTAAATCAGTGGCTTTAAGAATTATGAGCAGAAGTATAGAGTATAGCACAAATTCAAACGAAAGTATAAGTGTGAGGTCCAGCACAGTTAAATGTGCAGCCAATCTTAGATGGGGCATTTACATACATGCCACCCAATTCATATGTATTTGCATCTCTAACACCTAAAGAAATCAGCCAGACGAGGAGTAAGAGATGGGATGAAGGAAGAAGATAATTCATGAAGAGAAATTGATTAGACAAATGGAGAAGGTTTTCACAAAAGAGTGACGAAGATTCTACTGTAAAGACATATTGAAATCTTCAAGATGAGGAAGAGATTAGGTAATTGGAGAAGGCTGTTCAAGTGAGGAGGAAGGACATTGGGAAGATGGAGAAGTTTCAGAAGGATTAAGAAGGTTTTGTTGCTGCAAAGGCATATTGTAATGAGTTTGGGAGAACAACAAGGAGTCAGCAATCTGGGCATAATTTTCCATTCGATTATTTGAAAGTTTATGTCAAGAAACAATTTGGAATGCCAGAGGTGGTGGACAGCAATTGAAGGAGGCTGTTAGCAGCTGTCCAGTGTGCCAAAACCAACAATTCAAACAAATTTACAGGGACAAGAACACTGCAGAAAAATAATTGTATATGAGGACATTTTATGCTTTTATTGATTAAAATGGCACAAAATTGATGCAGTTGTAGTGTAGTGATGCTAACTTTGATTCAAGACTTGTTTTGGTTACAAGTAAAATGAGTTTAGAATATTGATTTTGCTAGGATTTTTCTTTGTTTGATGCTTGATTGAATGTAATGAAGGACATGTTACCAACATTAGGACAGGCCAATAATAATCATGTATAAGTATGTGCACTTATAAGTACTTTCATATGCAAGTATGCAAATCTACACATGTTGATGTGCACTTGTATAATCTACTTTTAGGTAGAATCTCATGTAGCTTTGTTTGACTACTTTGTTGGTTTCCTTTTATCAACAAAGAGGGGTTGTAGGTATGGACAGTAGCTTGTTGGTGCCTAGTCATTCTCAGAAGTGGCAAATTGGGCAACATACCATATTTGTAGTCCAATAAAATACGCCCAAGCGGCAACATGCACCATTTTCAAATGTTCATAATTTAGAAAATGATCAATACTCTACAAAATATGTTTTCAGAAGTATTTGGATAGCACTATTAACAGTTTACTTTCTTATCAGGAATATTGTTTTACTTCTTAGGCTCAATAAAATTAATTTTACTTATATGTATTTAATGTAATTGAAGTTTTATTTTCCCTCAAAAGCTTCATAAACTTCATATCATAATAAAAATTTGATGGCAATAACTTCACTGATGTAAAGTTTATTAAATCAGATTAGAAAAATTGCATTTGCAGAAAACATTTTTGTGGAGATTCAACCTCTAACATTTGCATTATCTTGTACAACGTCACATATACTCTTTCACACAACAGAACATGGACATTATATATATATACATATATAATCTATGCTTGCAAGGTATGCAGCAGTAGGGTAAAGAAATATTGTTTTAATGTTGCACGAAAATTGAGCACGCACTCATGTAATAATAAATGAGTAGGAGAAAACATTTCAACTTTTGCATGGAAACCCATGGAAAGGAGAAATAACCACCAGACCCAAATAAGGCACTGTGAATAGATGGTACACCTCCACTCTTCCTGAATTATGAAAGATAGAGTTACAAAGTTGATTATTATAAATGTACAACAATAGTTTATTGATATTAGTCGTAGCATTACTGTAATGAATATAGTTCTCAGGGATAGCAAGCTATAAAGGTCGTAGTTGTTTTATATGAAGGTGGTAGTCCATCGTGAATATTGAAGATGACAGTTGTGGTGTCAGCTTGTGGTATAATTCATATTTGAAAGTCGTAGAGGTAGTTGGCTTTGTGGGCCAAAGATGGTTGCTTCATGAGCCTCATTAGCTAGAGGCCGACAGTTGGAGGCGACAAGTGTAGGTGGGAGTTCATGGTTGGAGCGGCAGAGACCGTTGTGAGTGGAAGTGGCTGACAGTGGCTGCTGGAGTTGGCGGTGGCCAGTGTTGACCAAAGTTAGAGGAAGCCGGAGGCCGTGGCTTGCAACAATGTCCGATGTGGAGGCCACCACCGTTAGCGACTGTTTGAGGAGATTGGAAGACAGGGATTATCAATTGCCATGTCAACGATCTGAGAATGTATAATCGTACGAGCACTTTTTTCAAAAACTTGATTCAAACTAAGTGCGGCAAAGCACAAAAGACTCGAGCAATTATATGTATTGTATAAGTAATATACTTAATTGGGTTTCTTCAATCAATCCCACAGGAAACATAGTCAAATCCGAAAGAGAAAAAAGTTCTAGTCTACTAAAATGGTCCCTAACAGAGTCAAATCCCACAGAGGTCTACAGATGAAATTCAATTAAAAACAACTTCAAGTACTTTTCCCCTTGATATAATAGCAGCAAGTTTTACACACACTCAATCTTCCAATCACTCTCCTCACTATTCTGAATAGAACTTTGAAGATCTTCCTTGGCTTTCTTCACAAATTCTTCACTCTTATAACTGGCCAAAAAAGTCCTATATTCACTCGGTCGAGCACCTTTAATATAAAGTCACCCTTTATGATTGATCAAAAGTAATTTTATAGGCTCATTAGTTTCACTAGGGGCCAAAAATCACCCATTATGTCTAAGTATTAGGTTATTGAGTTAAGCTAGGTCCTACATAAGTCAATTAAGATTAGGATTGGGTTGACTAACCTAGCCATGTTTAGATTTAATTTGAATTTAAGATTGAGTCTACTGAGTAGGCTTTAAGGCCAACTATTTTATTTGATAGACATCCTTAAGCTTTTTGGCCTATTTAGCAATCCGTCACTTCTTTTGCTCACTAAATATTAAAACTCTCTCATAATAAAATTATTATTTCTTTTATAATAAAACATTTTCCCTGTACCCCTATAATTGATGTTAGCTTTTAATCAAATAGTTTTACATTTAGAATCTTTTGTGTAGAATTTATTTTCTTTGTTGTGTTAAGTCACTCCTTAATAACATGTATCCAAACTTTATATGCTCATACTTGAACTTCAAATGCCTTTATTATGCATCTCTTACTAAATCTCATACTAAATCACAAGTTAATATCAACTTAGTTCATTTTAACGCTTGGGAATTTTATGAAGAGGCATGTGATTCTTTTCAAACGTATACTTTAAGGAGGTCACAACTTCAAAGAACTTATGGTGAAGACTAATTAAAACTTGCCAATACATCATATATATATATATATATAAAGTACGGTGGGTTTAATATTCCAAACCTTTGTACTCCTAATAAAGAATATGTTATGCTGTGAAATCTAGAGTTTGTAGAGTTGGACTAACTCAACCCAATGGAATGAAATATCTCGCCACCAATCTATATGAAGCATATAATTAATTTTAATGAATTCAAGGAATTAATCCTTAACCAAATGAAAAGCCTTATATTTATTAGTTTTCTACTCATTGATGTGATGATTAAAGAGCAAAAAAAGATACCTTAAGAGTACAAGGATTATTTTTCCTAAAACAGAACAAAAATATTAAGTTCATCCATTGAGGTTGTCATACATGAGTTAGCCATTAAACCTAAAGATTCATTAGTTAAGCATTCTCTTCTATTCATGCAACTAAAAATTTCACATTAAGTGATTGTTTAAATAAGGGTACTTATTCAAGTTAACTTATTCCAAGAAGATAAATATATTTACTAGATTGTTGACATCATCCTATTGAATAATAAGTTGAATATGAACTTTATTTTCTTCAACTTTTATAAGATCTTTATAAGGTAAAAATCAAATTAAGATGTTGATCAATCTAAAGAAAGACAAAACACCTTGCTAGAGGTTGATCATACATCACTTCAGTTACCTCATATAAAAATAATGAAGGTTTTCTATGATTTTATTAAGAATATTGATTTTCTTAAAATCATGCAAATAATTTACAAAATACATCTAAGAGAATTTTAAAACTTAGCAAGAATATGAATCTTTTGAAATAAACTTTTGGTCTATATTTTACAAAAAATCTGTCGACTTTCAAATAAGCTGGAAATACGCCAAAATATATATCTCCAAAACAGAACTTTTAATCAAATAGTGTCACCTAAAATATTGAATCAACTTAACTTACTTTAATACAATCATAAAAAAGAAAAAAATTAAAAAAATTAAATCCTTAGAGAAAATTATAATACCCTCACAAATCCGGAAAAAATTTGCGTACGTCAACCGTACGCAGAGATGGGTACATAATAGTGTACACGGTGGTTATATGGGGATTACAAAGGGGTTATAACCTTGTTGTACCTCCCGTGTAACCCCGCTGTAACCCACATTTTTATTTTATCTATTGGGATTACAAGGTTACAGCGGGGTTACACCGGAGTTACACGGGAGGTACAATGAGGTTATAACCCCCGTGTACCCTATTATGTACCCATCTCTGCATTTTTTCCCACAAATCCAACCAAAAACTAAATAAATTTACATAACTTACTACCCAACAAAAAAAACGTACGAACAGACATTCCACCAAAATATACTATACACATTTTGGATAAAAATGCTCCAAAAAAGAGAAATTTACATACTAGCACACAATTCTTATGTATTTACACATGTTATATCAACCTTTTCTTATTTACATATATAACATTTAGGTATTTCAATATATATTGAAAATGAAAATGTTAGGCGTGGGATATATAGAGAGATATGCAATATACCCAAGGTGGGACACACCGACTAGAAAAACACTTCCATAACACGTGTGCTACACATTCTTCAAATTCAAATTTTCTGTCCTCTTGACTACAATGTCTCAAGCATAGAATCTGTGCAAAATGTGAATTGTGTGTCTACCATCCACTTTTTTTTTTAATAACTAAACTAAGTATTTAATGACAATTAGAACAAAATTAATAATTTAATTGTGTTCCAAATTTGTTGAAATTGGTGCATTTATTAGCTAAATGTAACAAACAAAATTAGGAGTTGGATATGTAAATACATAGAAATTGGGGGGGTTTGTATACAAATGCCTCCATGCAAGTATGTATGTATGTATATAACATATGTTGACCCAAATTGCAGTTATCACAAGAAAACCAATCTGAGGTAGGAGAAATTAAATAATTGCCTTCAAACTGAATTTTTCCATAATAATTTGACTTTTAGTAAATGGAATTATCGAGATATTAATACTCTGGTATTAATGAATATGAAAATTAATTAGAATGATATGATGTTAAATCTCAAAATAAGTGTGTTTGCATATAAAAAAATTAAATAATAAAGAATAAGAATTCATATTTTTAACTATGGCTATAAATTATGAATCTATGCACAACTTGAACTCAACTCGATTAAGGCTTGACCATGTTCGTTCAAATCAGTAAATAAACAAGTTGAACATGAATGTAGTCAAACGTGTTTGTTTATGTTCAGGAGCAAACTCGGTTGTCGTTCAATAAGTAACTTGTTAAATACTTGATATTAAACTCTATAATAACTCGTATTATATATATGATATTTTATTTAAATAAAATTGAAGTAGTTAGAATTTATTTAATTATAGATTTAATAGTAATATATTATTATATCAATACTATTTTTAGTGTAATTATTAATTATATATTTGTTTTATTGATAATAGAATGGTAATTTAGAATGAAATATCTACCGTTAAAGTGTGTCATAAGAGATTTTTTTTTTTTGTGGAGTTTTCATAACATTGAATGTAATGAGTTAATTTTTTATAACTATCGCAATGCTTATACCAATAGTATTTATGTGTATTGTCTTATTACTAACTGTTAGGGTCATTTTAGTTCTTCCACTTATAAAATTTGAACTATTATAGTTCTATCAATAAGAACTATTTAGCTAATTATTAAAGTTTAAAGAATTTAGAGTTCATCGACAACAAATTAGTAGATGTGATTAAAATTGTAAAATTATTTATTAAATTTTTATATGAAAATCTAGATTCTCATTTGAATTTTTAATTTGTTTGAATACTCTTTCAGTTGTCATAAACAAACTTGAACAATGCATGAAAGCTCGACATAAACTCAAGTCGAACATGAACAACTTACAATTATACCAAGCCAAGTCCAAACAGTGATATAATTGGCTCAGCTTGATTGCAACCTTATTTTTAAACTTAAATGCATAAAGATTTATAAATTACAAATTCGACACTTGGAGAATTTGTTGTTTTTTTCTTTTAAAATGTTATTATTTTATTACATCATATCAATATAAAAAATACAAATAAATAAACAAATTCCTTCACCTAAATATCTACTATTCAAGAACACAAAGAGTTGAATTCAAATGAAGAATTCTTCCATTTTCTTCTTTGACTAATTATGTAACTCGTTTATTACGTTGATTGTTCTAAACATAAGCTGAAAATTTTCCTTAACTTTCCCTAATTAAATAATAACAACATTCAAATTATTTTTAGCAAGATTTACATTCATACCACCCAATTCCTATGTATCTAAAATTCAATTTTTACATATGTGCCATTTCACTGGGCATGAAAAAGGTGTCTTTCACCTTTAGAAGTTAAAATAATGGTATTTTATTCATGTTCCAAAAATTTGTGGGATATAATTGTAAAAATAGGAAGTTTAAGTGTACATAACGAGGTATGTATGTAAATGCCTCTTTTTAAATTATATTGTTATCACATGTGATAGTAGTGGTACCTCTTGCTGTGCTCACTGAATGACCTTGATCATAAGCCATTTATGCTGAAAAAATATAAAATTATGAAGAAATAAATCAAATTAAGAGCTCTCTTCATTAATTTAATCTTTTCAAACTCAAATTTCGCAGTAATTAATGCAATTTGCTGAAAAGTTTTTGCATAGTCTTTACAGTACTGAATTCAGTATGCAGCATGCATTCATTGTGCCTGCCAACATATTCATTGCAAAATATCAAACATTTAATTCACAAATTCAAATTCCCAACATTAAAACTTCAAGTTCAAATTGAAGTGTAGATTTATACTTTCAAAAAGAAAAAAAATCTTACAAGATTCATACAATTTGTTTTCAATTTGCTTGGTAAAGCAGAAATCTTGAAAACAAAGAAAGTGGGTGCTGCTTTAAGCAAGCCATCACTAAACTAATTCCTAACATTAGAGCTAAGCTATAATATCTAAACAAAAGTGGAGAGATTCAATCAATTTTTCGAAGATGGAAGTTCAAAAACCCTTTCTGATATTGCATTAGCTATCGATGTTCGAAAGTTTGGGTCTTTTGTCAATGCGGCAGCCATTTGCTCAATCATAACCTTATGAAACCCGAAAGAAGCTACCTCTGTGCTAACTTTATTTGAATTTGAGCCACACCGGTCATCCGTATGGTCAACATTGATCATTTGAACGGCGGGGTTAGGCACGGAGCTAACCCCATGGCTCGAACGAGGCGGACATTCGCCTTGCAATGGAGGCTTATGATTGTGCTCGCCTTCATATGTGGCAACTAACACAGACAAGTCTTCAACACTTCTTTGCACCTATATATTCAATATGGAAATTTCAAATTCAAATTTTATGAACTAACGGTCAAATTATAAATGTTCTCTTTTTTAATATGTACCTTTTTCTTAACCGGGCATGAAGGGGCAAAGGAGCATCTGAAATAAGCTCTTGGAGAGGGATTATCTCTTGTAACTTTCTGCCCATATTTCCTCCACTGATAACCATCTTTCACCACCTGTGATCATAAACCAATCAATCAATATAATTCTTATAACCATCTTCAATTTCAGCAACAATTTAAGCATATACTCTTTCTGAAACTTACCAAAGTTGATTTATCGGATGGATCGGTCTTCACACAAATCTTCGACGCACTAGGCTTAGGATCAACCCTCATCCTCTGATAAGAATCTTCGCTAGACAAACTCTCTACATGCGAGATGAAGCGGCTGTTTTCGTCGTTGCGGCTATCAGATTCGAGGCTTATCGTCTTCCTTTTTCTCGTGGGCGAACCACCTCTTCCCCTCTCGGAAGGCGACGAGTTCATGAGATCCAGAAGCTGGTTCTGAAGATTATTGTAACTCAATGTCATAGCACTAAGCTTCTCATTCAGCCTCCTATTCTCTTCACTCAACTTTTGCACTTTCAATCTCATCTCCTCAATCTATTACATGACATATAAATTGTGTACAAAAATCATATATCTGAAACTCCCCAATTAAGAATCTTTGAGCTAGACAATGGGGATGAAACAAACCTCTTCTTTACCCGGCGAAATCCTTCCAATTTGAATCGAATTAGGAATCAAATCTTTCGAGTTAACCTGAAGTTATCAGTATCAAAACATATCATATCAGTATCATATCATAACATATCACAAATGATGAACAGCCGCGAAGGCTACTAACCGGAGCTTCTAAAGAGAATTTGGTCAGTCCGACACTGAGGTCGAGATTGACGGCAGAGCAAGCGAGCCGAGGGGATGGTTCCATGATGATTGCTTCGAGGAGAAAACTTGATGAAGAAGAGGAAGAAGAGGACTTGGAAAACTGAAGGGTGGAATCTATGCTTATAAGAAGAGAAGATGAGATGGGGACAGATATAAGATGATATAACAGCCATGAGATCATCCAATTGATGTCATATTGGAAGGAGATGACTATACAGTGAATGAGGAAGAAGGTCTTCATTAGGATGTCGGCTGTGGATTGGTAGGCATTGGAGAAAGAAGACAAAGGAGGAGAACTAAGCATTAGTTGGGAAGAATCTACTTGACTTTTCTTTCCTTCCTTTCTAGTCACGTTTTGTGCGCAGTTTTCTTTCTTTTTTATTTTCCCTATTTCGTTATGTATTTACATATCCAACACATAAATTCCAATTTTTACATATTTGCCAACTTATTTATACGTGGTATTTTTTTTATATGACATGTTAAAAAAAAAAAGAAATTTAGGTGATAAATATGTAAATGTAATGGAATTGGGGGGTATGTATGTAAATTCCCAAATTTTTTTTAAAAAAAAAAAACTAAATTTTGTTTTGAAATAGATTTTTTTGGGAATGTTTTTATTTACACTATTCATTAAAAAAATTAAATAACTTATATTCTAATATAAAATTAAAAAAAATTAATATTTTATTTAAATTTATGTATTAAATTAAGAAAGTTTTTGCTTCCGCCCCCCTGATTTGTGTACATTTGCAAGCTAGCCCCTGACTAATTTCACATTTAAGTACATAAAATTACAATTGGCAAAATTTTAGGTAGCTGAGATGAGCACNTAAGAATCTTTGAGCTAGACAATGGGGATGAAACAAACCTCTTCTTTACCCGGCGAAATCCTTCCAATTTGAATCGAATTAGGAATCAAATCTTTCGAGTTAACCTGAAGTTATCAGTATCAAAACATATCATATCAGTATCATATCATAACATATCACAAATGATGAACAGCCGCGAAGGCTACTAACCGGAGCTTCTAAAGAGAATTTGGTCAGTCCGACACTGAGGTCGAGATTGACGGCAGAGCAAGCGAGCCGAGGGGATGGTTCCATGATGATTGCTTCGAGGAGAAAACTTGATGAAGAAGAGGAAGAAGAGGACTTGGAAAACTGAAGGGTGGAATCTATGCTTATAAGAAGAGAAGATGAGATGGGGACAGATATAAGATGATATAACAGCCATGAGATCATCCAATTGATGTCATATTGGAAGGAGATGACTATACAGTGAATGAGGAAGAAGGTCTTCATTAGGATGTCGGCTGTGGATTGGTAGGCATTGGAGAAAGAAGACAAAGGAGGAGAACTAAGCATTAGTTGGGAAGAATCTACTTGACTTTTCTTTCCTTCCTTTCTAGTCACGTTTTGTGCGCAGTTTTCTTTCTTTTTTATTTTCCCTATTTCGTTATGTATTTACATATCCAACACATAAATTCCAATTTTTACATATTTGCCAACTTATTTATACGTGGTATTTTTTTTATATGACATGTTAAAAAAAAAAAGAAATTTAGGTGATAAATATGTAAATGTAATGGAATTGGGGGGTATGTATGTAAATTCCCAAATTTTTTTTAAAAAAAAAAAACTAAATTTTGTTTTGAAATAGATTTTTTTGGGAATGTTTTTATTTACACTATTCATTAAAAAAATTAAATAACTTATATTCTAATATAAAATTAAAAAAAATTAATATTTTATTTAAATTTATGTATTAAATTAAGAAAGTTTTTGCTTCCGCCCCCCTGATTTGTGTACATTTGCAAGCTAGCCCCTGACTAATTTCACATTTAAGTAGATAAAATTACAATTGGCAAAATTTTAGGTAGCTGAGATGGGCAAATGGAAATTTTAATATGTTTTTTTTTTCTTAAAATTAAAGAGGCGAAATTCAATTTGAAAATCTTGACTAATTTTAATTTTCTCATAAATTATAAAATGTGCTACGGACAACGACTGCAATTAAATAGTCGGTTTGGGGATGACGCAAATGTGAATACGAAAAACCAAGGGAGGCGGGCGAAATAATTGACTGTATCTGACCATTTATTTGCTTAATTCGTTATATGACTTCATTAGTAATGCAAACATATTATTTTTATTGAAATTGAAATTTTGATATATTTTAATTGTAAATTTTTAGCACTCGCTCCTCACTAGAATATTCTCCGCAGCAAAAAAATTTTTAATAACCCCTTCTAATAATTGAATTTGTTCATTTTGACTCATAATGGAGAGTTATGTTCGGAGTTCATTGATACGCAGACATGTAGATGTGACAGAAAAAAATAACTATTTTAAAGCAGGAAAATGTTTCTTCCGTATTATTCCACATTATTTGAGTGTTATTGTGCTGATATGCGAACATATATAGGTGACGGAAAAAAAAATTATTATAAAGCAAGAGAATATTTCTCTTGTGTTACTCCGCATTATTCGACTCTTATTGTGCTGGTATTCATGATAACACAATAACACATAAATACCACGACAATAACACTTGAAAAATAAATAATAACACAGGAGAAATACTTTCATGTGTTACCGGGCCGTATCGCAGGAAAACGTGTGTTTCTTTGAAACCACTTGTCCGCACATCAATGGACTTCGATGTAACTCTACGTTAGGAGTAAGACGATGTTAACATATCAAATGAACATATTAATAACATATTAAAACTTTTTTTTAATCGCTGATTAAACTTATTAACTCTTTATAATTATTAATTCTTAAACCTCAATAAATAACAATGAAAAAATATTTACTGTTAATTTGTTGAGTTCTACCTAGGGTTGTAAACGAACCGAACACGAACGAACAGAGCTTGTGTTCGTGTTCAGTTCGTTTGAAATTTA
>JXCR01111447.1:0-23681 GCA_002079205.1 Phalaenopsis hybrid cultivar | reverse complement strand
GATCATCAATCTAACTGCACTTTTCCTTTCCCAGCCCTACTTCCAATTACAAGTTTTGATTGGGATATCTCACAGTTCAGAACATCATCAGAGCTGACAAAGATGACTTTGAAAACATCAAACTGAGCTTCATTACTGAAGCTGCTGATGTACGGCCGGATGTTTCGGCGATAGTCGGCCTTAATAAGCCACGAGTAGCAAGCCTGCAACGACTTCCAGACATGGAGCATTGCCACCAACGGTTTATCGTGGCACTGGAAACACACGCCGGCAGTAGATTCCTTGACATTGTTGAAACTCGAACGGAGAATTGTCATACACGCAGAAGACAGATCAGAGCTATCGTCAGATGCGGGGACCATTCCACATAGCAGAATTGTGTCACCGGTCGAGAACCGGGCATTCGGCTGGCCGTCTTTGGATTCTCCGGCATATACGCTGTAAAAACCGTGCTGAATGAGGACTGCAAGGTGTGATAAGTCTTCCATGGCTGATAACTGTTAGAAGGAATATTTTAACAATTGAAAGAAGGAAAATTTTTATACATAGCACACGATTCTTCTGTGTTTACATAGTTAGCACCTAAATGTTTCATATATCACATTGAAAGAGTGCATTTCACTTTTAAAATGTGGTAATAGTACTAGTTTTCATGTGATATTAAAGATTTGAGTGCTATGTGTAAATATGAAACTCTAAGTGTGAGATATGTAAATACATAAGAATAGTGTGCTTTTGTATGTAAATGCCCACCAACTGCTGTATTTTGAGCTCTGATNAAGAGCGCATTTCACTTTTAAAATGTGGTAATAGTACTAGTTTTCATGTGATATTAAAGATTTGAGTGCTATATGTGTAAATATGAAACTCTAAGTGTGAGATATGTAAATACATAAGAATTGTGTGCTTTTGTATGTAAATGCCCACCAACTGCTGTATTGTGAGCTCTGAACTTACCAGAGCTTCATTCAGTATATGTCTGTCTTCTTCTGATCTCTTGATCCATGCACCATACCACACAATCTGATTTCAAGAGTCAAAAATTTCATGATAAAAATTTTCATATCATACATATCTACATATAACGGAAGGTTCATGGGGCGAAATTTACCAAGTTTCCATGAATGCTCTTCATCACCGAGCTATAAACACAGCCGAAATCCTCAGCCTGGAAGGAGAAACATTTCATCGAATCGATGATTTCGTCGTCGAGAACACTGACCGACCGCAGCACGAAGAAAGTGAAGTCTAAGTTGTTCTTGAAAGGCACAAAGCAAGGCATGATCTAACACCCTTTTCCTTTCTTTTCTTCCAATAATGACAAAAAAAAAAAAAAAAAGTTTTCTTTTGTAAAGAAGATGAAGTGCAGAATCTTATAAGGCAGCTGTGCTAATCTTTCTGGTCATATTTGGCAGCGCTGAGGACCGGAAGCAATCAACACGTGCGGTTGGATTCATGGAAGGTTTGAAACTGTGGAAGTCTCTGAAGAATTTTGAGGTATGGGGACAAGTTTTAGTACTTTTCTGTGTTTTTTTGAAATTTTTTAATGGCTGAAATGGGCTTAATCAACTATGAAGACTGGTATCATGCATTCTTTGATTATGACCGTTGGAACTACGTGGGCGCTGGCGTCAGAAAAAGTCTCGATTCTATATTGGGAAGAATTTCTGTTATAGGGGCAATTACTTACATACCACCCAATTCCTATGAATTTACATATCTAACACCTAAATTTTATTTTTTATATTTATATCACTCAAATCATTAGTATCATAAAAAAATATTGCTATTTTAGCTTATAAAAAAAAAGTAAAGTGCATCTTTTCATTCATAAGAAGACATATCTGTACAAATTGAAGTTTAGATGTTTTATATCACTCAATTTATGATTTTTCATATCTGAAATTTACGTTTGATTTTTGTATTGGGAGATTTACATTCCTACCACACAATTTTTATGTATTAACATATCAATCATTTAACTTTAATTTTTAGCTACAAATCACTATTCTATGCAGAAAACATAGGAATTCGGTGGTTTGTACGTAAAAATTGATGTTTTTGGTGGTTGATATGTTTTTTAAAATACTGTTTGTCGCGTTCGGGTTTTTTACACTAAACGCAAGCCGCGGGTTGACCCCCGCGGGCCGCGTTTCAGGATAAGTTGTTTTTCGTGAAACGCACAAGCTGCCCCAAACAAACCCTTAAGTGAAATCATGTTGCTTCGCCTTCATATGGGAAAATTGCATGAAGTTAGGTTTAGTGGAAGAAATTTTAAGGCCTTTATGTTGATTGAATTATACAGTTTTTAGGTAGACTTTTAACTAGGTGTTATAAGTATAAATATCAAAATTTAAGTGTTAGATATATAAATGCTTAAGAGTTGTGTGATATGTATGTAAATTTTTTCTAGAATATTTGTGTTTGGTAAGAGAGTATTTATGTAATTATTTTTCTTGTTTTCTTGCTAATGGTTGTATTAAAAGCGCTTCTTTAATGTCTTTTATTTAACAATTGTATATATTAAATGAATGAGAACGGTGCTAGTCATAACGTAATAAACTCAAAATTGCTATTAATGTATTTTAAACTTGAAGGAATTTATTAGTTCAACCTTATTAATAAAATGCGGTGAGATCCTTTCTTCCGCTCACCATTATCGGTTAGGTTGAAAATTAGGCCAAGTAGGATGGGACTTCTTTGTCGGGGTGATATGAATTCTCTTTCTTTCGTCTTCATTTGGGCCCATATTGAACTTTGTTGAAAGTGACCCGTCTCTACATCTTTCAATCAAAAGGAGCCAAGATAAAAATTGACAACAAAGAAAAAGTTTGAAAGATCTACTTACATGCCACCCAATAAATATGTATTTATAAGCCAACAATAACAACAAAAAAAAGCGTTTATCCCACTGCGGTGTTGGCTACATGAAACCTTTTTCTCCATTGCATACTATTGAGTGTCATTTTTTCATTTAAATCTAATAAATTAAGATTATTTTTTATACAATATGCCCGAGTTTTTCTTGATCTACCTCTGTATTTCTTAACATAAGTCGAATCTAAAACATCTACTCTTATAATCAGATCATCAAATGGTTCACATTTAGTGTGACCAAACCATTTAAGACGGCACTTTCTAATTTTGTTCGCCACAGGAACTACACAAACCCTATCACTGATATATTCGTTGTGCATTTTGACTCAAGTGTATAGCCACTCATCCACCTAAGCATTCTCTTCTCGGAAACACCTAACTTAATTTTATTCTCCTCTTTTAAAGGCGAACATTGTGTGCCATAGAAAATTGTAGGTCTCACCATCAGCTTATAAATTTTTTTCTTTCAGCCAAAGCGGTACTTTTCTATCACACAATAGGACTGAAGTATTCCTCCACTTCAAGCTACCAACTTGAATTCTACTTATAAAATCTCTATCTATATCACCATCACTTTGAACAATAAACCCGATATAACTAAGGGCCTGTTTGGGGCAGCTGCAGCTTATCCTAATAATCTGTTGATGAGCAGCTGATCTGGATAAGTTGTCTGGTTGTTTGGTCGGCGCTTATGGAAAACAACTGATTCTGAAAAATTGATCATTCTGCCCCTGTTCTGAATAAACAGTTTAGTTGTTTGGTTAGTGGTTTTGTAAACAACTTATTTGGAAAAAAAAAATTAATTAAATGAATAATCTGTGCGACAGAATCTGTTCTTTTCTCAACAAGATTAAAGACCATTGTTCAGACAAGAAAATACCAAAGNGAGAAAATAAACTAAGTGGGAAAAATTTTTTATTATACATTAATTTGTCAAGTGTGGTGGTTGCCATGAGGACGTAAGAAGTGGAGGGTTGTGTTAGGTAGTCGACAGCAAGCGTAAACATGAATTAGGGTCTGTTTGGCGCAGCTGCAGCTTCCCAGCTTTTCAGCTGCGGCTGCGCTGCCCCAGGAAGCTGTTGTGGGGAAGCTGTTGTAGGAAAGCTGACCGGTTGTTTGATGCAGCTATGTGAAAACAGCTGTGGGACAGCTGTTTCTGCAAAAATGACTATTCTGCCCCTGTTTAGTTAAACCGTTTAGAACAGAATAATGATAATCTTATATATAATACATCAAAAATAGAACTTCACTTTACAAGTTTAACATGTAAAAAACAAACTTCTACAAATTTTTCAATATTAGAAACCATAAATTTGATACGTTTAAGGAAAAAAGTTCAAATAAAAACAATATAAAATTACAAATATTCATCTCACGTCACAGTGAGTATCAAAAGAGCAAAAAAAAAAGTCTAAAACAATTACAATAGTGGCTATGTACCGAATTCATAGCCATAATTGGAAGGGAAAATCANTGGGAAAAATTTTTTATTATACATTAATTTGTCAAGTGTGGTGGTTGCCATGAGGATGTAAGAAGTGGAGGGTTGCGTTAGGTAGTCGACAGCAAGTGTAAACATGAATTAGGGTCTGTTTGGCGCAGCTGCAGCTTCCCAGTTTTTCAGCTGCAGCTGTGCTGCCCCAGGAAGCTGCTGTGGGGAAGCTGCTGTAGGAAAACTGACCGGTTGTTTGATGCAGTTATGTGAAAACAGCTGTGGGACAGCTGTTTCTGGAAAAATGACTATTCTGCCCCTGTTTAGTTAAACTGTTTGGAACAGAATAATGATAATCTTATATATGATACATCAAAAGCAGAACTTCACTTTACAAGTTTAACATGTAAAAAACAAACTTCAACAAATTTTTCAATCTTAGAAATCATAAATTTGATACGTTTAAGGAAAAAAGTTCAAATAAAAATAATATAAAATTACAAATATTCATCTCACGTCACAGTGAGTATCAAAAGAGCAAAAAAAAAGTCTAAAACAATTACAATAGTGGCTATGTACCAGATTCATAGCCGTAATTGGAAGGAAAAATCGTACCAATAGTAGCTATGATAACAATAGTGCAAAACTTACGAGGAGAATGGAGTTTCTTCACCTATGATGGGGAGAACTCAACTTACAATAAAAAATGTATGCACTATTTAAACTATTCAAAATAATGGAACGTCCTACACAAAAAAAATATAATTGATTGCAAAATACATAATACTAAACGTCCGACACAAAAAACATATAATGTGAAATATAGGATGAGGTATTACGTTCAGATATGCCTCTTGCTTGCTATAAGCATATGATTTTTAGTATTTTCACTATCAAAGTAAATATCTTTGAAGACATCTAAAATTTCTTTTGCAATCTCATATAACATAAATTTTGTGCAGTTTCATTTTTTTAGCATTGATAAGCTAGCAAATACATCACCAATGTTATTTTCAGCTCTCCACATAATACAATTTCAGGTCTTCTTTCCGTAGGGAAATAGCAAAAAAGAGCAAGGAAGAGTAATAACATCACCTATGAGCCATTGCCATAGAGATTTGCATTTTTATGTTTCTCGGGAACATCAAGCAATTAAATGAAACTGTTCTCTTGTAAAGGGATGCCTATGGCTGTAACCCAACTATCTTATTTCTATAACAGNCACCTATGAGCCATTGCCATAGAGATTTGCATTTTTATGTTTCTCGGGAACATCAAGCAATTAAATGAAACTCGTTCTCTTGTAAAGGGAGGCTTATGGCTGTAACCCAACTATCTTATTTCTATAACAAGATATCATGTATTGCAGAATGAATATTTTGGGAATAACAAAGTGATTGCGACACAACAGGGAAAACAATTGATCGCTTAGTTGTATTCCTCCTGGAAACGAATATTGTCGCAATTAGCCACAGGAACCAATTCAGGACAACAGCTAAAAATTCACAGAAACACTCCCAGGGAGGGCCGAGCCCTGATTATAGAACAAACAACATGTTTTCTAAGGAAAACCCACTCTCGCACAAAAAAAAAAATGAACACTCAAAAGTTTTCTCTGAACTACAAAGAGTCACCTCTGTTCCATCTCGAAAAAACAGAAAAAAAAAATATATATTACCAGAAGAAAGAAGCCCTACACATGAGACACTCGCGAGAAGAGAAGCGGCTTGGTTGCGTTATATGCGCCGGAGAAGAGCAGGAAGCTGTCGAAGCAGAGGAAGTGTCGCAGTTCGTCTTCTTTCATGGGGAGAAATAAGAATTNAGCTGTATTCCTCCTGGAAACGAATATTGTCGCAATTAGCCACAGGAACCAATTCAGGACAACAGCTAAAAAGTCACAGAAACACTCCCAGGGAGGGTCGAGCCCTGATTATAGAACAAACAGCAGAAAACCCACTCTCGCACAAAAAAAAACGAACACTCAAAAGTTTTCTCTGAACTACAAGAGTCACCTCTGTTCCATCTCGAAAAAACAGAAAAAAAAAATCTTACCAGAAGAAAGAAGCCCTACACATGAGACACTCACGAGAAGAGAAGCGGCTTGGTTGCGTGATATGCGCCGGAGAAGAGCAGGAAGCTGTCGAAGCAGAGGAGGTGTCGCAGTTCGTCTTCTTTCACGGGAAAAAATAAGAATCGGGAGTATAGGTTAATCGGGTAAAAAGCCGAGAGAGGAAGCCAGACCACGGGTTGTTCATTGTGTTCCGCGTTCGGTGTATATCGCGGCCCACCGCATGGTTGCCTCTGCCCCAAACATCGATTTTTAGCTGCGCGGTGCCGCGCTGCAGCCTCGCAGCAGCGCCAAATGAAGCATTATTTTGATCATTGTGTAAGTGTTAAGACGTCCCCTGGAAGCAGCGCGTTGCATGACCTGAATACAATGAAAAGTGTGTAAGGGTCGCTACACCGGCACCTTGGTGTAGTGTAAATAAGCAAGAGTTTCCATATTACGGAAGGATGCGGGTAAAAAAGATAGTTCATTAAACTACTATTAAGATAAGATCTTAGAATATAAGTACTTTCAATAGTAAATTAATGAAATTAGTTGATAATATGATTCATAATAATATTAATATCTTATGTATTCAAGAAACTAAAAGGGTATGAGAAAAGACAAAGGAGATTGATAACTGTTGACCTCACTTTTGGGTGAGGGTTTTGGGTCTTTCCTTTAGTGACTAGGATCTAGCCTTAAGACTTCCCTGATGACTATCTTAGCATCTTAGAAATGGAACTCACATTCTTCTTATACATTTCAACCAAATTTTTGTTCTCTATGTTGGTTGTATATGTGATCAATAATTTTTTAATACAAAAATTAGAGATTACATAAGGGAACCCTGATGAGAATTTCTATAAGACCTTTGGACCATAGAAAAGTCTTGCACTGTTCTANGCTGGAGTGAGGAAACATATGACCATTTGTAGAAGAATATCGGGTATTCGTTCTCTGCCATGGCTAAGATGAAATAGAAAACTCATTAAAAAAAAAAAATGAAACAAGCTCAAGCAACACTCAAAACTCAGAATGCCAAGAGCTTGGCTCAATGCTTACTTTCTATATTTCTGACATGTAGAAATCTTCAGATTGCCTTCAAATTTATTCTACTTGAAAATTTTGGTTATAAAGTAATTGAATATTTGATAAGCATTGAGTAAATCTTTGCATAAATGTTATGCTTCTTAAAAAGTAATTTATAAAGCAGCACATGTATTTTAGGTCAGTAAAACGATAGTGAGCATAATTCATCATTTAGAATAACTTCGTAAAGCATGAGTGCATCTATTTTATGAGATGAATTTACAATGAGGAGATAGAAAGAGAAAAGAATCCAAGGCATGGGATTGGTTTTAGTTTTTGCTTTTGTCTATAAATTGGAAGCTTATATGCATTTTGTTTCAATGAAAAAAAAAAGAAATTCCTTCCTCTTTTTCTATTTAACAATTAATAGCAAGTTCATGAAATGAAGTCAAATCAAATACATTATATGTAGGACTAATACCAAGACTTCTAAAAGTCAGAACCTCAAATTTATTAGCAGTGTCATATGTGCTTTGTGATTTAGCGATGTTATCTTTAATCTATCATTTATTTCTTAATTTTTTTACCATAGTTTTATTTTTTTGCTCTTATCCATGCATATGTTTTTCTTTTTTATGCAACTCGAGACCACTCAAGTCAACCTTTTATTGAAGTATCTTTAATAACCTTTGATTTAATCATTCCTAGTTTTGCTTCCTGCATATTTTTATATTTTAATAATATATGTGAAATTTACGGTTTAGAAAATGCTATTGAAGATCTTGGAATAACTTTATATTTTTTAGGAATAATTACATACAGATCACCAGAAACATTAATATTTACAAAGTAAGCACCCATGTGATTTTTTTGAACCGTCGAACCGAACTATTGATAATTTAATAAAAATGAAAAATATGGGTTGGTATTTTACCATGAATTTTGATATTTGAGTGAGAATTTGAAAAATGGATGAAAGTGGGTGGTTGATTTGTTATAAGCAAGGCAAGTTTCCTGTNCATCCATTTTTCAAATTCTCACTCAAATATCAAAATTCATGGTAAAATTCCAACCCATATTTTTCATTTTTATTAAATTATCAATAGTTTGGTTCGACGGTTCGAAATAATCACATGGGTGCTTACTTTGTAAATATTAATGTTTCCGGTGATCTGTAGNTTCATGGTAAAATACCAACCCATATTTTTCATTTTTATTAAATTATCAATAGTTCGGTTCGACGGTTCAAAATAATCACATGGGTGCTTACTTTGTAAATATTAATGTTTCCGGTGATCTGTATGTAATTATTCCTAAAAAATATAAAGTTATTCCAAGATCTTCAATAGCATTTTCTAAACCGCAAATTTCACATATATTATTAAAATATAAAAATATGCAGAAAGCAAAACTAGGAATGATTAAATCAAAGGTTATTAAAGATACTTCAATAAAAGGTTGACTTGAGTGGTCTGGAGTTGCATAAAAAAAGAAAAACATATGCATGGATAAGAGCAAAAAAATAAAACTATGGTAAAAAAATTAAGAAATAAATGATAGATTAAAGATAACATCGCTAAATCACAAAGCACATATGACACTGCTAATAAATTTGAGGTTCTGACTTTTAGAAGTCTTGGTATTAGTCCTACATATAATGTATTTGATTTGACTTCATTTCATGAACTTGCTATTAATTGTTGACAAAGTGGGCCAGATCTATCACTGATGGGAAAAATAGAAAAAGAGGAAAGAATTTTCTTTTTTTTTTCATTGAAACAAAATGCATATAAGCTTCCAATTTATAGACAAAAGCAAAAACTAAAACCAATCCCATGCCTTGGATTATTTTCTCTTTCTATCTCCTCATTGTAAATTCATCTCAAAAATAGATGCACTCATGCTTTACGAAGTTATTCTAAATGATGAATTATGCTCACTATCGTTTTACTGACCTAAAATACATGTGATGCTTTATAAATTACTTTTTAAGAAGCATAACAATTATCCAAAGATTTACTTAATGCTTATCAAATATTCAATTACTTTATAACCAAAATTTTCAAGTAGAATAAATTTGAAGGCAATCTAAAGATTTCTACATGTCAGAAATATAGAAAGTAAGTATTGAGCCAAGCTCTTGGCATTCTGAGCTTTGAGTGTTGCTTCAGCTTGTTTCATTTTTTTTTTTTAATGAGTTTTCTGTCATCTTANCCTATAGGAACTCTTCTTGAGTTCTCTCATAATGATCTTACCTACTAATTGTAAGAGGTTAACGATCAATATGTGGAATTTCAAGTTGAGTAGAAAGAAGAGTTTTGAATTTCTAATGGTGGGGGTACTCCGGGGATTCTTCTTGAATTCTCTTATAATGATCTTACCTACTAAATGCTAGAGGTTAAGATATGTGGAATTTCAAGTTGAGTAAAAAGAAGAGTTTTGAATTTCTAATGGTGGGGTACCTCTTCAAATTTTCTAAGACTAGTCAATAGGAAAGTAGACTTGAGTTCCCTCATAATGATCTTACCTACTAAGTGCTAGAGGTTATGACCAATATGTGGCAGTCCTCTTGAGTTCTCTCATAATGATCTCACATACTAAGTGCTAGAGGTTAAGATCAATATGTGGAACTCAAAATTCCCCCACAATGATCTTACCTACTAAATGCTAGAGGTTAAGGTCAATATGTGGAATTTCAAGCTTATAATGATCTTACCTACTAAATGCTAGAGGTTGAGATCAATATGTGGAATTTCAAATTGAGTATCTTACCTACTAAATGTTGAGGTTAAAGATCATTATGTGGAATTTCAAGTTGAGTAAAAAGAAAAGTTTTGAATTTCTAATGGTGGGGGTGATCAATATGTGGAATTTCAAGTTGAGTAGAAAGAAGAGTTTTGAATTTCTAATGGTGGGGGTACTCCGGGGATTCTTCTTGAATTCTCTTATAATGATCTTACCTACTAAATGCTAGAGGTTAAGATATGTGGAATTTCAAGTTGAGTAAAAAGAAGAGTTTTGAATTTCTAATGGTGGGGTACCTCTTCAGGAACTCTAACTTGAGTAAATAGAAGAGTTTTGATTTTTTAATTGTGGGGGTACTTTTTGTAAGTTTTTGAGATAGTCAGTAGGAAATCCTATGGCTAGACCTAGGCTACTAAAGCTCTTCTAGTTTTCTAAGACTAGTCAGTAGGAAAGTCCTATGGCTAGACCTAGGCTACGAATTTCTAATGGTGGGGTACCTCTTCTAGTTTTCTAAGACTAGTCAATAGGAAAGTCCTATAGACCTACTAAATGCTAGAGGTTAAGATCAATATGTGGAATTTCAAGTTGAATAAAAAGAAGAGTTTTGAATTGATCTTACCTTCTAAACATTAGAGGTTAGGACCAATATATGGAATCTCAAGTTGAGCAAAGAGAAGAATTTTGAATTTCTAATTGCTGCTAGAGGTTAGGACCAATATGTGGACCTTCAAGTTGAGTAAAGAGAAGAGTTTTGAGTTTCTAATGGTGAGGACCAATATGTGGAACTTCAAATTGAGTAAAGAGAAGAATTTTTGAGTTTCTAGTGGTGATGCATTTCTAGTTTTCTAAGACTAGTCAATAGGAAAGTCCTATGGCTAGACCTAGGCTACTAAAGAAAAATTTTCTAAGACTAGTCAATAGGAAAGTAGACTTGAGTTCCCTCATAATGATCTTACCTACTAAGTGCTAGAGGTTATGACCAATATGTGGCAGTCCTCTTGAGTTCTCTCATAATGATCTCACATACTAAGTGCTAGAGGTTAAGATCAATATGTGGAACTCAAAATTCCCCCACAATGATCTTACCTACTAAATGCTAGAGGTTAAGGTCAATATGTGGAATTTCAAGCTTATAATGATCTTACCTACTAAATGCTAGAGGTTGAGATCAATATGTGGAATTTCAAATTGAGTATCTTACCTACTAAATGTTGAGGTTAAAGATCATTATGTGGAATTTCAAGTTGAGTAAAAAGAAAAGTTTTGAATTTCTAATGGTGGGGGTAGATCCAATATGTGGAATTTCAAGTTGAGTAAAGAAGAAGAGTTTTGAATTTCTAATGGTGGGGGTACCTTTTCTAGTTTTCTAAGACTAGTCAATAGGGATCTTACATACTAAATGCTAGAAGTTAAGATCAATATGTGAAACTTCAAGTTGAGTAAAAACGGCTTTGAATTTCTAATAGTGAGGGTACCTTTTCTAGTTTTCTAAGACTAGTCAATAGGAAACCCTATGGCTAGACCTAGGCTACTAAAGAAGTTTCTAGACCTCAACCAAAAGTGAGGTCAACACTAGTCAAGATTTCTATGGCTCCGTCGTCTCGGGTAGCCGAATGCCCTAGTTTACTTAGTCCAAAAGGTGGTTACCCACCAGGACCGAAAGATTCTTGTCAACATCCACAGAATGTATCGTCCAAGGAATCTTTGTAAACTAGAACAAAAAGGGGGGGGGGTTTAAGTTGCGTTATGTGATCTTTGTGATTAAGATTTTGATTAATTCTTGAATTTCTTCATCAATTTTAGGGTTGAAATATTTTAGGTTGCTTACATCTTGTTGTTAAGTTTTAAGTGTTTTATTTTAATTATTTTTGTTCACTTGTTGTTACTTATGTGAAGTTGATGACTTTGAAGCTGACTTAACCTCAAAGCCATGCTTTATAGCCTTATTGTACTTGTTTTCGTTTAAGTTTAAGTTTTAATGTGTTTCATGTAAATTTTACCCCCCCAATGTATTTTATTTTATTTCTTAATTGATGTTCAAGTTGAGGGGTTTAGGTTTAACTTAGGTTGAAGGTTTTACCTAAAAGGTTCTCCTGTGTTCAACCTATGGATTAGGTTCTTAACTTAAGGTTTAGGGTAGGTTTAGCTAAAGGCTAAACCATGATTCAAGTTTGTTTAGCCTATAGATCAGGGTTGGATTAAGGTTAAATAACCTAAGATTTAGGTTCATTAATCATATTAGCTTAGGGTTAACTAACCTAGGGTTTAGGTTAACTAATCCTATTTCTTTAGGGTTAACTAACCCAGGGTTTAGGTTAGCTAATTCTATTGGTAGGGTTTAGGTTAACTAATCCTAGCGGTTTAGGTTAGCTAATTCTATTGGTTTAGGGTTAAATAACCTAAGATTTAGACTTAGCTAATCCTATTAGTTTAGGGTTAACTAACCTCAGGTTTAGGTTAACTAATCCTATAGATTAGGGTTAACTAACCAAAGGTTTAGGTTAACTAATCCCATTGGTTTAGGGCTAAGCAACCTAGTGTTTAGGCTTAGATAATCATATTGGTTTAAGGTTAATTCACCTAATGTTTATGTTAACTAATCTTAGTGGTTAGGATCACTAATCCTAATGGTTTAGGTTAAGGCCGACCTAAGATTAAGGGTCCGTTTGGGGCAGCTTGTGCGTTTCAGGATAAGTTGCTTATCCTGAACGCGGCCCACGAGAAAACCCAAACGCAGTTTCAGATAAACTGGCGAAACGCGCGAACCAAACGATACGGCGAAAACGCCGCCCACACTTATAAGCTGTCCCAAACAGACCCTAAGATTTAGATTAGGATGGACCTAATGTANTTCTTTAGGGTTAACTAACCCAGGGTTTAGGTTAGCTAATTCTATTGGTTTAGGGTTAACTAACCTAGGGTTAGGTTGACTAATCCTAGCAGTTTAGGTTAGCTAATTCTATTGGTTTAGGGTTAACTAACCTAAGGTTTATGTTAAATAATCTTAGTGGTTACGATCACTAATCCTAATGGTTTAGGTTAAGGCCGACCTAAGATTAAGGTTTAGTTTAGGATGGACCTAATATGTATGTTAAACTAAACTATAGTTCATGTTGACTAACCCTAATCTTCAAGAAGTTCAGTCTGAATTAAATGATAGGATGACTTAAATTTCAAGTTTAAAATGATGCTACTGCTCAACTTTAAAATGGTCCAATAATTCAAATTGGAATCAACTAAAGTTTAAGTTTACTCAGACGAGACTCGGTCTAAAGGCTGGCTGGNACTGCTCAACTTTAAAATGGTCCAATAATTCAAATTGGAATCAACTAAAGTTTAAGTTTACTCATACGAGACTCGGTCTAAAGACTGGCTGGCCTAAAGCCATAAATGATTGAAATTAGACTTAATGGGTGATTGACTCAATTCTTATGTTAGTTTACCAAGTATGTAATCAGGTTGAACAGGACCTCNAAATTGGACTTAATGGGTGATTGACTCAATTCTTATGTTGGTTTACCAAGTATGTAATCAGGTTGAACAGGAACTAAAGAGAATTGGCTAGGTTGGAATTAGGTTGAGCTTGGGTTAGGTAAACTTAACCTAAGTTAAACCTGAACCCTAATTAACGTATTTTAATTATAAAAATTATTTTAAACATGATTTAAAAATTTTTAAACCTCTGTTAATTGTCAAACGTTCAATCAGAGAGAGTTTTACAATTTTTATAATTTTTAAGTTACATAAATATGTCGTTTCATTCAAAAATCAAAATACAAATGTAGAGAAACTAAAATGTCTTGGAAAAATCAGAGAATCTTTCCCCAATGTCATTTAATATTTCTGCCAAATTTCATATTTTTCCCATGTATATTTTAATTTTTATGATTTAAATACTCCAAAACTTCAAAAATTAATTTAAAAATATTCACTTGATGAAAAATTATGATTTTAGTTTTGAAAAATTCTCCTCCTTTTTCTGAGTTCATAATATCTTTTAGTTTATTTTTTTGAGTTTTTTATAAAAACTTATGCAATTTTGAAATTTAATTATAATTTTTGAAATAAAATAATAAAATAAACAAAATTGCCGTATCTCCCCCTTCCCTCACGCGACACTCACCAAGTGGAACCCGCGACGCACGAATGGAGGAGAGTTGACGACTTAAATTTCTCGGGGTCGTTTCTCCGCCGATTCTCAACCAAATGCTGCGTTCTTGGGCTCGTTTTGTCCAGCTTAAAGAGTAGATCACATCCATACAGATACTTAAGTGTTTTGTGGTCTATTCTTCGATTTGAAAGGGAGGGAAGTTTAAGATTATTATTTCAATTTAAGTGATATACCTGAGCCTAGGAGTTTATCTTAAATTAGGTTTGAATAAGTAGGTCTTCCTGAGCTTATCCAACTCCTCGAGGAGTCGTTTTGACGTAATTTTCGCGTCGGGTCGGAGGTTCGCCGGAATCTAGCTCGATTTCGGCTTTTCCAGCGACGTTGGCATTTTTCTGGCGAGGGAGGAGAAATGAGAGCTGCTGTTGTGTGTATGGAGAAGGAATGAAGAGTGGGGGGTGTTGTAGTGGGTTGTTGTTGTTGTTAAGAAGGAGTGGTGTGTTTTTATAGGAGGAAGAAAGTGGAAGTATGAGAGAGAGAGAGAGAGAGATTTTTTTTGTTTTTGTTTTTTTTTTAATTATATCTGCTGTAGGCGTGGGAGAGGGGAGAGGGGAGAGGAGAGATGATTTTTTTTTTCTTTTATGGTGGCTNAACAATAACAACAACAAAAAGCCTTTATCCCACTGCGGTGTTGGCTACATGAAACCTTTTTCTCCATTGCATCCTATTGAGTGTCATCTCTTCATTTAAATCTAATAAATTGATATTATTGTTTATACGATATGCCCAAGTTTTTCTTGATCTACTTCTGCATTTCTTAAAGTCGAATCTAAAACATCTACTCTTATAATCAGATCATCAGATGGTTCACATTTAGTGTGACCAAACCATTTAAGATGACACTCTCTAATTTTGTTCGCCACAGGAGCTACACAAACCCTATCGCTGATATATTCATTGTGCATTTTGACTCAAGTGTATAGCCACTCATCCACCTAAGCATTCTCTTCTCGGAAACACCTAACTTAATTTTATTCTCCTCTTTTAAAGGCGAACATTCTGTGCCATAGAGAATTGTAGGTCTCACCATCAGCTTATAAACTTTTTTCTTTCAATCCAAGCGGTACTTTTCTATCACACAATAGGGCCGAAGTATTCCTCCACTTCAAGCTACCAACTTGAATTCTACTAATAACATCTCTATCTATATCACCATCACATTAAACAATAGACCCGATATAACTAAGGGTCTGTTTGGGGCAGCTGCAGCTTATCCAGCTTCTGCTGATAAACAACTTATCCTGATAATCTGTTGATGAGCAGCTGATCCGGATAAGCTGTCTGGCTGTTTGGTTGGCGCTTATGAAAAACAGCTGATTCTGAAAAATTAACCATTCTGCCCCTGTTTTGAATAAACAGTTTAGCTGTTTGGTTATTGTGTTTTGTAAACAACTTATTTGAAAAAAGAAATTTAATTAAATGAATAATCCGTGCAATAAAATCTGTTCTTTTCTCAACAAAATTAAAGATCACTGTTCAGATAAGAAAATACCAAAAAGTTGATTTGTATTTATATAACGAAAACATATCCGATCACATCAAATGAATATGTTACACATAAAAAAGTCAAATGCGTCTGCACATACTACTACAAAGTATAATAAGAGCCCATAAAAAAGAAAAAATAACATGTTAAAATGATAAGTAAAAATATGATAGTGTTAACTTTATAATGTAGCAGCATATCATGACCCATGTCACCTGCATCTGACACTCATGAACCCTGAGCAAATCTGTCCGACTGCAATATCGTAGAAACGAAAGAACTCGAACCACATGCGACGTTCTCCCGTTGTGGTACTATTGAACTCCTAGCAGTTGTGTCCAATTGGGATCACGTAGAAATAGTTTCACTGTCGGCCCACTTGAAGTCGTCCGGTTCTTGTCCCCAACCGCGGGCACCTATAGAATTATCGTCCGTAACTATGTGTCTGTCGTGATGTGAATAACAATGACTGTAGTCCACATCGATACATCATTTGTCCTGCTTCCCTGAATATCTCGAGCTCATTGTCCTACAATTATTATAAAAAACGTTGATCAGTAAAAAATTAGAAGAAATTAAAAAAAAACCTCAACATACCAAATTGTGGAAGCAATTGTTGCAACAGAGTTCTTTGGTCATCCAAGGTGCTCCACAATTATATGAATAAAAATAATAAACATTAAAGACAAAGTGACAATGTTTGATCCCCTGGAAAGTAATGTTGTAATCAAACCTATATCCCGAACAACTATATTGAAAAGAGATTGGGGAATGCCCTGAAATGTAAATTTGAAATGTATTTTTTTTTTTCAAATATGTTGAAGCATTAAATTAGATAAATGAATTAGAGTTATTTTTGGAATCTTGATAAAGTTTTTGAGTTTGGAGAGTATCTAGTGGTACAAGTTGTTATCATAATGCTAGTTTTTATAAGGTGAGATTATTTCAAGAACAAAAGAAAAAATTAGTGAATTAAATTTTTTATTGATTTCTCAATGAATCGAGTATAAGTCACAAGTTCTTGAACTACTTGTAGGGGCGTAAATGAGCCAAATTTGGGCGAGCTTATTGCATGTTGATGTTTAGCTCATATGATTTTAAGTTTGTTTGAAATTGTGAATGAATAATATGTTAATGTTCAATTTGTTTTGACCTGAGATAGCTTACGAGGCTTTCTCGGTTTATTTTTAGCTCTAGTTTGTAAAAAAATTAAATTTAAACAAAATAAGGATATAAAATCAAATTAGAGTATGGAAAATAATAAATTCTTATAACTTATATTTTACGACTACAATTTTAAATACAATTTTCAAAATTTACAACCGATAAATTGATTTTTTAAGTCGCCTCAAATAATTAATAAATAAAATTGTGTTACAATTTTTAATCTACTTTATTTAGGAAAAATAATTTGTTTCTAAGAATATTTTTTATTGTAAATGTTTCCTTTCATCCAATATTATTAACAACAAACTTGTTAAAAGCTCTAGTATTTATCAGAGTTTTAAAAAAGTAAAAATTATTAGTGAAACTAATTTAAATGTGAATTAAAATTTTTTTTTATACCTTCGCCAAGGAATCAATCTTAGAACTCAATTCTTCAAAAAGCCTGAGTAGGTAGAAAATTCTTAGTTTTTCTAATGAAGTAAATTGAATTTAGAATAAAAACTTGGATACTATAAACTTGAAGAGTGGTTGAAATAGTAAGCAGATGTTACAAAGATAAAATAAATAAATGATAAGATCACAACTAAAAACAAGATATATCATCCTCCATAGAAGTATAAATGTTGTAAGCTATAAGAGTAATACTTAGCACTTGCACCTTTTTAAAAGTAACTGATGATGATTGCGCCATCTAACAATAATCAACATACCTTAAAAGCTTCGAACATTTCACCATCCAACAATAAACAAAAACTCTTTAGAAGTAACTTGTATATTCAAAATTCNAGTATAAATGTTGTAAGCTATAAGAGTAATACTTAGCACTTGCACCTTTTTAAAAGTAACTGATGATGATTGTGCCATCTAACAATAATCAACATACCTTAAAAACTTCGAACATTTCACCATCCAACAATAAACAAAAACTCTTTAGAAGTAACTTGTATGTTCAAAATTTCAACAATCAAAATACTTTAAAAGCTGCCGCCATCCAATAGAAACAAATCAATTGCAAAAAGATCTCACTGAGTTTCACAAAAACCATCAACAATGAAGAAGGTGAAGAGAGAAAAAGAGATCAAAACATACCTAAAATAGATCTTGATGATTCCATTATGAAGATAGAAAAATGTATTTCCTAAGCTTGGTTTAATGATTTTGCATCTCTAGAATTCATCATAGTTAAAAAAATTTCATAGAAATCAAGAATTTGTAATCAAACCGACTTCATAGAGAGAAGCCAAAGGGGAATGCAACTAGCACATGACAATTCCAACAGGCAAGAAGCAATCATACCGACAAAAGATACCCAACAGCCAAAATAAGAAAAATAGAACAATAAGATCGACTAAAGATACCCATCCTAACAGCCAAAATAAGAATTGAAACAACATATCTCTATAATCAGTGGAGAAAAACAAAACAATCTGTAATCACTAGATCTAGCATTGAAGCCAAATTTTAGACAATATCTTGAGGGATCTATTTGTTGTTATGGATCAAAATATCTTGTATGACTTAAGAATAAATTCGAGGAAAATCGCATACAAATCTATAATTCTCATGAAAAATGTAGCAACCACAACAATTCTTTCCAGATCAATTCTTTCCAAATCAGTTTAAATAAATAAAGTCGCTGTAAAAGTGAAATGACAAAGAAAACGAAGAAGATATACTTGTAGCGAGGAAAACCGAAGAAGGCTACAGAAAAACCGGAGAAGGTGGAGAAGGAGTGAAGCCCGAAGAACCACTTCGAGAAAGAACCAGATCCGTAGATGGTTCCCCGCTGCTGGACTCCGATGATGGATTCTCCGCTGTTGAATCTGGTGTCGAACAACTGTCACAGGAGCGAGAGGCGAAGCATTGTTGGATCTGGCGTCGAATGGCGAGGTTACGGGAGCGAGCAGCGAAGCCCTGCTGGATCCGGCGTCGAACGACTTGGTGACGGGAGCGAGAGGCGAAGCTCAGCTGGATCCGGCTTCGAATGGAGGTTACGGGAGCAAGACACGAAGCGCTAGGGTCACAGGAGAGGCGAAGGAAAAAGGCAAGGTCACGGGAGCGAGATCGAGGGGTAATGCGTAAATCAGAATCGCAAAACGCTGACCGCGGGGGTCAGCTCGTGGTCCGCGTCTTTTACAATTTCCAAAACGCATTTTCCAATAATCCCTCAATAAGTGGAAACCAAACAGTGAGGCGGCATTTTCAAAACGTCGCTCGCACTTATAAGCTGCCCCAAACGAGCCCTAAAACAAAAAGATATGGGCTTAAACCTGATCCCTGATATAATCCAACTAAAATAGGAAAATATTTGGTCAGTCCTCCTTTTGTTCGAACACAAGTAACAACTCTAGTATACATATCTTTAATGACTTGAATATATGTCATATCAACATCTTTCTTCTCCAGAACTCTTCAAAGGATTTTATTCGGAATCTTATCTCAAGTTTTTTCTAAATCAATAAAAATCATATGTAGATCCACTTACTCTCTTTGAACTTCTTCATCAAACCTCTGAATAAATGTATAGCGTCCATATTAGACCTGATCGACATAAAACCAAAATGATTATGAGAAATCATTGTAATATGTCTTAACCTATGTTCAAACACCCTCTCCCATATTTTTAAAGTACGACACATCAACTTAATTCTTCTATAATTTGCACAATCTTTTGCATCCCTTTTATTTTTAAAAATGGGGACCAAAATACTCTTTCTCCACTCTTTGGATATCTCTTTAATTTTTAAAATAATATTAAAGGGTTTAGTAAGTCAAATAATTCCTAAATCTCCTAAATATTTCCACACTTCAATTGCGATATCATTAGACCATACAAACTTTCCATCGTTGGTTTTTTAAAGCTTCAACTTTTTTTTTTACTAATGCGACAAAAAGAATGAAACATTTTTTTATTATTAACAATATTAAAATCAACAAATTCGATCTTATTTTCAGAACTTTCATTGAAAAATTTATCAAATACATATATTTTAATGTTTACATTTATTGTACTTTACGACTTTACCTACATATGAAAATGTTTATTTCACCTTGTAAAGTTTAAAATACTTATATTTTCGATATGATATAATATTTTTGTGTCATTTTGCTTGCTATACTAACGCTTAGGTAGATAAAAAAAAATCTATATAAAATAAAATAATTAATAATCATCTCTAATTTACTATTATTTATTAGGGCATTATTACATTTATTAAAAATTATATTGTAGTTCAAAATTTAGTAATCTTTGGAAGCATTCAAATATAAAATATTACATTGCTTTTATATGCTTATAATTTCAAACTATATTAAGAGTATACTTTGTTACAAGTAATTTTGGGACAATTATGAAAATTTGTGGCTATAAAATAGCTTATAAAACATGAAAAAGACTCGACTCCTAATACCTTTAATTTGTTATTAATATTTAAAGCTCAGAATGGCCTAGATATATGTCTATTGGTGACATATGCCCATGGACAAAAATCCATTTTTGCGCAATTATATGGTTTAATTAAAAATAGCATTTTGTATATGTTTGCATAATTTATGTGTTGACCCTACATGAGTGCCATGTCAAATTCTAAGTTTACACTTCAGGTAATGGAGCCTATGATATGCTTTGTATGATTAGGCTAGGATGACATCTTATAATGTGTTTTAACTTTAGTGGCAAATGATTGACCTTCCTTTGCATTATTGGACTTTCTAGTGCAATTTATGATTTGATTAACTCAAAAAAAAAAAAATTTAGTTCAATTTCAACATATTCATAGTCCAATGAATGTATCACACACCAAAGCATATTCATTCTAGCATAAGACCAATGTCATCATAGTTCATTAAGTTAACAGCATAATCAATCATGTATCACTACCCATTTGTGAAACTCAACACGTGCTATATCTTGCTTCAACCCTCCTGCCAAACATGTGTCAACCCTCCAATTTTTACATTTGAAAGTTTCAGTCAACAGGACACACCTACTAGATGTACCCATGCATTACTACTGTTATGTTTATTCTTATGTTTTGTTCTTTGTATTAGTATAAAATTTCTAATCATTTTTTTGTAGTGCTCATACACTACGGGAAAAAAAAAAATAATTGAAGGAATAACCGACTGCTCTAGTCCTGTAGGAAATATCGACTTAAATTGTGATAGCTTTGTGACGGTTTAATACAAGAATAATTTTTTATGGTTTTCTGATTTTTCAATCTGTAGCTAAAGCGCTTTCGACTTATTCTTGTCATTGCCTACGGTTTATTTCTGTTGGTTCATTGCATTTTATGAAGTGACAGTCTAAACTCGTCACAAAATCAAATTGTCTTTTTTCTAGATTTATTAATACCCATAAATTCGAAATGAGTTAAATCTCAGAAACTTTTGAGCAGTGGGTGAAGTTAAAACTCGTAAATCCATCGGTTCATATACAAAATTTGGGACTTACGGGTCAAATCCGTGAAATCAGGATTTATGAAATTCGGGATTATATTTTGCCCAAAATGACCGTCTGCAGGATTTTAGCCTAAATCCAAGTTAAATGCTAGTTTAAATTCGTTGCTAGATTGCCTATAAATTCAATTGGTGGAATTTTTTACTCGAAAATGATACAAGCTATGAGGTAAAATTTTGGATCAATTTTCTTTCGAGCTGACCCCAGCTCGACTCGATATCAGACTCTTTAACATCCATTGCATATGGTTTAAGGAGTTTGTAGTATGCATTGAAGACAATAACCTTCAGTTATGCATTCATGTTTATCAATCTAATTTTTGTTTAATTCAATTTACAAAAACAATGGTCCTGACTCTCTAAGAAGAAGACACATTCAAAGGAGCTTTGAGCACAAGACAAGCGATCGTCTTCGTGACCAGTTCGGCGATAACAGAAGATGTGTCTGTGCTTCCTGTGGCTCGACGAAGATGTGTTCGTAGCCCTGCTTAGGACCTGGGATTCTCCCGCTTACTAGAAGAAGTGAGAGCAGGCCAAGTAGAATCGCTGCTTTGACTGTAGAGACATGTGAGTCTCGAAGCAGACTGGTGGGGCGCTCTCACATGTAGAGTATAAGAGGAGACTAGTAAGACTTATTTTCTACATTAAATCTTATTTTACATTATATATGTTAATTGTTTCATTACTTTGACAACTCCACAGAAAGGAAGAGAACCATCCGTTGCGGAGTTACACGAGTGTACTCATAGGCGACAGTGAAACCAGTCCTAGATGGACAGCAGATCCCAGACGACGCAGGTAATCACAAGATTAATTATTATACAATTTAAATATCCATCTAAGCTTATTTAATCACTAACTTTCACTAATCACATTTTTTGTGGAACTTCTAGAATCTGAAGAAGAGTCTATCCCAATAGTCGGGTGGTGGTCCGACCACAGGTCATTATGCTTCTGATTACAACTTGTGGAGGGAGGCTATTGGTTGCAAGACGAAGGACAAGGTCTACGGGTTTGGTTCCCAGGCGACGACCAATGATGTTATTCCCCTTGCACATCTGGTGCATTGACTTTTGTTGCACATGAGGAGTCTCGTAGGTAGGTTGTTGCTCTGGTCTCCACCCAACTAGCCCAAATAAGCTCGGAGATGGAGCTGAAGATGAAGATAGAGTTCGATGAGATAGTGCGTTATGCACGGTTGGATCAAAGCGGCTAGCTCAGGATATTGATGACGAGGATGATGATGATGAGAGGATGGATGAGGATGATTTTGTTCATGTAAAACAAGTTATTCGAATGAATAATATTCTGTATGGACAATTGTTCATTTCAGTTGCTTTAATGTCATCGTTTGCCTTTTATTTATGTCTATGATTTTTGTGTTAATTTCTAATGCGATATTAGTTCAATAACTGCTTCGATTGGTACATTGTGTTGTATGGAAATTATATTCTTACGATTACAAATGTGTAAAGTGTAGTGTTGAAGGAGATTTATTTATGTAACTTCTTTTGCTACACTTTTTCGATGGCTTTACAATTGTTTGGATGAGTTACGACGGTCATTCGACGAACTATCAAATAAGCAACGCCATTCTAAGTTGTTGCACTTTTCCGGCGGCTAAAGCCATCCGTAATTTTCGACGGTCAACCAACGATGGTGCGACACTTTTGCGATGGAAGTGCTACACTTTTCCAACGGCTAAGGGCGTCACTTATATCATCGAAGGACACCAAAGGTGTAACAAAACTATAGATTTGAACCAACAACGATGGTTAAAGTTCGTCAGTTAACTAGCGGTTAAAAAAAAAATTGTCGGTAATTTCATAGGTAAACGAATTACCTGCAAGTGATTTTACTACGTCAAATAAACCATAGTTAAATCGTTGGAAATGATTTTATCAAATTTTAAATATTCTCCGACGGTATTAAGCAATCGGAAATAGGTTAAATTCTTATAATGATAGATCTACAAATTCAAACAAATTTTCTCCTTGTTTTATGAATTTTTGTATTATTTATTGTGTCATTTATCAACCCTCTACATAAAATATCCCAATTATATTTTATTATCATCTTTTCAATCTATTAACCTCAGATAATACAAATTTCTCTTATAATTGGTGACTGCATACTCACTATTCCATTCCTTAGCATCATTTGTGGAAATTCAACTTTAGTCTAAAATATAGTCATCTTAATAACAATAATACCAATAGTAATGGTGGCCAATCAAAGTCTCATGTTTAGATTGGTACTATTCATGATG
>JXCR01111438.1:6153-31149 GCA_002079205.1 Phalaenopsis hybrid cultivar | reverse complement strand
GTATGGAGAATCAAAATAGGCTCGGATTAAGGTTGAGATTCAATACCTTCCTTTGAGAAGGAAGGCCTCAATCAGATGGTTATGGTAGCTTCAAATGGACCCAACAAACCTTTAGATGTAGTCTTAGGCCCTCGTGAATTTTCTAAATATGATTTCAATCAAACTCAATTTCAGGTGTTGGTCTTGAGCTATTTTAGAGGTTGTTTAAGATGGGGCTTTTGTGGGGAATCAAATCCTCTCACTATGGGGATGGTGTGTGCATATTTAATTAGAGTTTAGGGTTGGTGTGGAGAAATATTTCCTTGTTTGAGCTGAAATTTTGAGCTGAAAATTGGGCTCTCATAAGAGGAACCAGAAGGGGAAAATGGTGGCCTTGAGCGGAGGAGTTTTTGGAGATTCTCTAGTGAGAGTTTGGTAGAGTTTCCCTAAGGATTTGGATCAACTCCCCTTTTCTCATGAATGGAGTTGTTTAAATAGGGGAGTTTGAGGTGGAGTTCGGGGCTTCAATTTGTGTTCAATTAATTGCTTATGTGGAGGGTTGAAATGTGCCAAAGCCAATTGTAACAGGCCAGCTTGGATGGGTGTAATTGGGTTTGAATTTGAGCAACTTGGCCCTTGGTTTTTGGGGTTTTCCGGCAACTAGGATAACTGGCCAAACCAGGGGAGGTGGTATGGCAACCATGTGAGCCAGAGGGAGGTTTAATTATGATTAAACTTTAATGGTTTTGTTATGATGGAATAGATCTCTTTGTTTAGGCCCAAAAAAGGATAAAATCCCATAAATCAAGAGACCATTGTTCCATGGCTTCCATCGGGTGGGCTAGGTGGGTCTAGCCTGGTCATTAGGACCCATTTGGTGGCTATGGTGTCATTACTTTGATCACTTTTACATCGCTTAGTCAATTTTGGTATATGGGTTTAATTTGGGTTAAATTGTCTTGAAGTTGGGTTTGGGTTAGGCTAACCATTACATTGAGCCCAATTGATTGATCAATTTTGTGTGTATGATTGTTGCTGGCAATCTAGGCTTTATGGTGGTTAGGTCACTGCCTAGAGGGGTACGTGGTGTGGTATTGTCGGTTTGAAGAGTCTCCACTCTATTTTTCTATCTCTTTGCCCTAATTTTTGAATAACTTATTCCATTCTGATTGTATCAAGAACCCTTATAAATTAAGAAACTCAGAAAGCAAATGGACAATGACTAAGAATGATAGAAGATAGAGAAAGAAAGTATTAGGTAATCAACCTATAATGGAAATCTTTAGAATTTGTCATTACTAAAGTTTTCCAAGAAAATTTTTGTAACCAGATATTCTGTTTGGGTTCTTTAATTCTCGTATAGGAGCAAGCTCCTACAGTTAATTACATCTTAGATAATTAAAATTACCTAAGAGCACTCTTGATTAATGTTAAACACTCATTTTGAAAAAAAATTTGATGTTAAAATAACATAAAGTTTATGAATGTCAATTATTCAATCCTAAGGGAATGTCAATTTATGTCTTTGTTTTGTGGTTATCCTAAAAGTTTTAGGTTTTGTGGCTATCCTAAAAATTTTAGGTTTTATGGCTATCCTAAAAGTTTAGGTTTTTTTTGTCATTTTTGTTTTTTTTATGTCCTTTTATTTTATTTTGTTGTAATTTTTGTCATTTTGTGTTGTTTTGGAATCCCGCTTTTGAATGTCATCCTGCAAAATAAAGTTAACACATCCTATAACATGCAAAGAAATTCTAAAGCGACATTTTTTTGATATCTCCAGCGAACTTGGAGAAATAAGATTAATATGAGAGAAATCAATTTATTGTCAATATTTTAAGGTTTTGATTGGATGTTTAAATCATTCATATAGATTTTGATTAAGTCTAATAGAAATTAGACTTTGAGAGTTTCATTGTCAACTTAAGAATTTTAGATTCATTATCAATTAAATCTAAATTGGAACTTAAGTTTAAGTTAAGTCAAACCTCAAATCAGTATGGACTGAATTTAATTTCGACTTAACTTATGTTAACTTGAGTTAGATCGGACTCAAGTTATGATCAATGTAGGTTACACCTAATGTTTAATTTAACTTGAATTCATGTTAGGTTAAATTCAAGTTAGATTTTGGTTGATTTAGGTCCAATATGGGTTGAAACTAATGTTTGGGTTAACTTGAGTTCAAGTTAGGGTGAACTCAAGTTAGGTTTTGCTTAAATTAGGTTCAATTATGGGTTGAACATAATGTTTAGGTTAACTTGAGTCAAGTTAAGTTAAAGTTAGGTTTTGGTTAAGTTAGGTTCAATGTGAGTTGAAATTAATTTTTGGGTTAACTTGAGTTCAATTTTGGTTAAACTCAAGTTAGGTTTTGGCTAAGTTAGGTTCAATGTGGGTTATACCTAACATTTTGGTTAGCTTGAGTTCAAGTTAAGTTAAACTCAAGTTAGTTTTTGGTTATTAGGGTTAGACTTAAGTTTGATTAGACTTCCTAGGAGATAAGTCTAATTTGAGTAAGGTTAATTAAATTTAATTTGGGTAAGGTTTAATTAATTAATTAGACTTTTAAAGTTAATTCTAATAAAAATAAGGTTAATTAAACCTAATTTGGGTAAGGTTTAATTGATTAATTAGAGTTACTATAAGATAAGTCTAATTAGATTAAGGTTAATTAAACCTAATTTGGGAAAGGTTTATTTGATTAATTTAACTTATTAGAAATAAATCTAATTAGATTATGGTTAATTAAACCTAATTTGAGAAAGGTTTAATTGATTAATTAGACTTATTAGGGGTTAATTCTAATTAGATGTGGGTTAATTAAACCTAATTTGGGTAAGGTTTAATTGATTAATTAAACTTATTAGAGGTTAAGTTTAATTAGATGTAAGTTAATAAAGCCTAATTTGTGTAAGGTTTAATTGATTAATTAAACTTATTCGGGTTTAAATATAATTATATTAAGGTTAATTAAACCAAATTTAGGTAAGGATTTATTGATTAATTAGACTTATTTGGGGTTAAGTCTAATTAGATGTGGGTTAATTAAACCTAATTTGGGTAAGGTCTAATTGATTAATTAGACTTATTTGGGGTTAAGTCTAATTAGATTAATTTTAATTAAACCTAACTTTGGTAAGGTTTAATTAATTAATTAGACTTATTTGGGGTTAAGTCTAATTAGATGTGGGTTAATTAAACCTAATTTGGGTAAGGTTTAATTGATTAATTAGACTTATTTGGGGTTAAGTCTAATTAGATTAATGTTAACTAAACCTAATTTGGGTAAGGCTTAATTGATTATATAGACTTATTTGGGTTTATGTCTAATTAGTTTTGGGTTAACTAAACCTAATTTGGGTAAGGCTCTTCTTTCATGATGGTGTCATTATGACCCTTAAACAAGGTTATAATCATGGTAAATGGGTTTGTTAAAGTGCCAAATATATCATGATGGGTCTAATGGGCTATGGATAACCCTTTTGACCTTCCATAAATTAGATTTAATTTTGAAAATCAATTGTTGGTTTTTTTGTCCCATATGATCTCATTTAGTTTAGGGTTAAATTTTATAAATCCTTTTTTAATTAATTATTTAATTAATCAAAAATGGAGGAAATTGTAATATTAACCCATAAATTGATCAAAATGATTTTGGGTGTTGACCATTTGACCAATTTTGTTAATTAGGTTCAAAATTCAATATTTTGACCAAATTTGACCAAAGTTGTCAAGAGTTGATCAATTCTAGTCTAGAGTTGACCAATGAGACTTACTTAACCATGTCATGGTTGGGTTAATCATGAGTCTATGAGCTTTAATTATGTTTCTTGGTTTAGTCATATTATCCAAATTTGATCCCTTATAATATTGAGTGAGTTTTTGGGGTTAATGTGATAATTATTAGGTCATATATTGATCTTTTTGACCAAACTGGATCTATTTGGTCAATGGTTGACCCATATAGTCTATGTGGTGCTCATTAGGTCATGAATTGACCATTTTGACCAAGTTTTACTTTTTAGGTCAAAGGTTGACCAATTTAGTCATTGTGGTGGTCATTAAGTCAAGAATTGACAATTTTTGACCATATTTGGAAAATTATGTCTGTAGTTGACTATAGGGTCCACTTTAACCATTTTGGTGTTTCAGAATGATCATATGATCCAATTTGACCATTTCAAGTTTGGACTGATTCACTGGTCTAAATTGACCAAAGTTGTGTAGTTTGACCAAAATTGACCAGTTTGACCAAATTGACCATTTGGGTAAAACTTGACCAATCGGATCAATTAAGTTTCAATGTTGACTTTATGATTATTTTGGTGACCATTAAGTCAAAATTTGACCAGAATCGGGCTTACTACTACTAATCTGATTATTTTAGAGTATTGTCTTTGTTAAGCTCCAAAAAAGTGCTTTAAGGGTTATGTCAATTTTTTTTAGGGTTTTAATGACCCTAAGTATGTCAAAAAAAAATTAAATTTTGATAAACACTTTATCTTGATGATAACAATGATAATTTTAGTTCTTTTAAATATGTCTGAGAATCTTAAATCATAAGATTCTGTAAGTTGAGTTTGGTATATGGAAGTTATTTTAAGTTTTTCACTAAAAGTGAGGTCAACAAATATATGCCACACATATTGGCGTTGACCAAAACAGTCAATTGTCAATAATGTTGTATCCTCATATGATCTTTAGGAATATTGTATAAAAGAGTGATAAGGCCATATCGAATAGTCAGAAGGAAATGGATGTCATATTTTCGCAAAGGAGCTAATGGAACACCATGTTTCCTATAGCAAGGGAGAGAATGGATACCATACCATCACTTGGAAATGTCATATGTCTATCTATCAATTTTTTAGAAGGAATGCTACATGACTTATATCCTATCTCAAAGAAAGGTTAAAGAAAACACTAAGTTTCCAAGCTAAAGAGAGAATGGATACCATACAATCTCTCGGGATTGTCAGATGTCGGTCTGTTAATTTTGAAAAGGAATGTTATACGACTTATATCCTATCTCAAAGAACAGGTTAAAGTAAATACCATGTTTCTAAACTAAGGAGAGAATATATACCATACTATCTCTCGGAAATGTCTGATGTCAGTATGTCGATTTTGAGAAGGAATGTTATACAACTTATATCCTATTTCAAAGAAAAGTTAAAGGAAACACCATGTTTCTAAGCTAAGGAGAGAATAGATACCATAACGTCTCTCAGGAATGATAGATGTCGATCTACCAATTTTGAGAAGGAATGCTATACGACTTATATCATATCTCAAAGAAAAGCTAAAGGAGACACCATGTTTCCAAGCTAAGGAGAGAATATATACCATACTATCTCTTGAGAATGTCAGATGTTGGTTGGTCAATTTTGAGAAGGAATGCTATACAACTTATATCCTATCTCAAAGAAAAGGTTAAAGGAAACACCATGTTTCTGAGCTAAGGAGATAATAGATACCATACTATCTCTCGAGAATGTCAGATGTCGGTCTGTCAATTTTGAGAAGGAATGTTATATGAATTGTATAATATCTCAAAGAAAACCTAAAGGAAACACCATGTTTCTGAGCTAAGGAGATAATAGATACCATACTATCTCTCAGGAAATTCAGATGTCGGTCTGTCAATTTTAAGAAGGAATGTTATATGACTTATATCCTATCTGAAAGAAAAGCTAAAGAAAATACCATGTTTCTGAGCTAAGGAGAGAATATTTACTATACTATCTCTCGAGAATGTCAGATGTCAGTCTGGCAATTTTGAGAAGGAATGTTATACAACTTAAATCCTATCTCAAAGAAAAGGTTAAAGGAAACATCATGTTTATGAGCTAAGGAGAGAATAGATACCATAATATCTCTGCTGAATGTCAGATGTCGGTCTGTCGATTTTGAGATGGAATGGTATATGACTAATATCCTATATCAAAGAAAAGCTAAAGGAAACACCATTTCTCCTATAGTTGGGGAGAGAACAGAGAGTATGTAAAATTACTCTTTCTTAAATTTCCACTGGGGGTTTGATTTGAAAATATGAAATGTAATTATTTATGTTTGTTTTCATTTGTAGGTGTATTGTTTGGCATTTTCAGACCAGCATAAACATTATATACAATGAATGAATTTCTACAAGAATTTATTTCATCATCCCAGATAATATACATTCACAACAATTTTGAAAAGAAAAGTTAACAGTACATAGTATGTTACAGATTAAACATCAGATCTTATAGATAATCTGCTGTAGTAAAAACGTCACGTAATAAGTCATGTTGTTGTTCACTTCTTTGACAACATTGGATACAATTAGATTTACCATGATTATCTAGCACTCCAAGTTATTATCAAAAGTAACTTTTGTCAAATAAATCTTAGGTGCTTGGAGATCCATAGGGTCATGGTAGTTCCAAAAGTTGTTGTCCTTTAAGCTCTGGGATAGCCTGATTCCTTGTAATGTTATGGACATGCGATGTCTACTCACACCTGGTATGAAGTGTTTAGATTCATCGGCTCCATTTCCTTGTAACACCAAGACTAGCCCTCGTGGAAGAGGAACTTGATAAGATCCACAGAATTCTCTTGGGCCCATGATCAGTATTTCCCTTCCAAACAAGATAGATCATCTGTTCATCAATGATATCGTATTGAAGAGCCTTTTAAATTCATTACTGTCATAATATGGTGGAATAAAATCTCCTTCGTCATATAAATTGATAATGCAGCTATCTGGAGTACAAATAGCTGGCATAATGTTCCAAGTCACCAGTCACCTATTGATTTGAATAATCATTATAGGTAGTGAGTCGACATGTTCATGTTGTAAAATCCCCGGAGGATTGCCGTTCTTATCTACAACATAAATGTAACAACATCAATATTGAATGGTCACCCAACCTTTACCACGTATCCATTTATTAGGTTCAGAATATGTTCTATTTCTCAAATGTCCGACTCGTCCAAGATTGCATACCTCCATTACATGTTTGATAATGGCTTCTTGCTCATCTTCATCAAACACCTTTGTGAATAGTTTAATTCCCTTGATTATATTAATAGTTTTACCATGCACGTGCTTGAATTATTCAAACAAGTGTCTTTTGATGATTTAGATACATTCCATTTCTTCTTTGGAAACAATGTGTTTGTTTGTTGGCTGTTTGAATGTTGTAAAGTCAAGTGCTGGTGTATAAGGAGTTGGAACAAAGAAAGTATATTCTATCTTTTCTTCCTCTTCGTAATCCAGGTTTTGAACTCCTAAAACAGGATATATCTCTCCAAGAGTGTCCTCAAGGATAGGAAGTTCAAATCAATAGTATCATTTTCCAAAGTTTTGTTTTTCTTTTTCTTCATATCGTTTCAATCATTTATTACATTTCTTCTTTGGGACAAGGCCAGCCCTGATGTCAGTTTATTGATGCCAGCAATAGATTCTTCAGTGATGCCATGAGCTGGAGCTACCGACATTGATTTTAATTTCTTAGTATCAAACTTTTGCTTTTGACTATTTGATTTCACTTCTTCTCTAACGATATGTTGTTGTCGGAATTTAAATTCCAAGACAAATGTTTTTCTTTGGCTTACTTTTTGTCAACAATGAACAATAATGATCCATTATGTAGACTCTCAACTTGCGTTAAATTGAAGTTGAAATGGATCCTCGCTTCCTTGTCAACACATCGACGATCCAATGCCAAACAAACACCACTTTAAAAAGTGAAATGAGCCTATTGTTTGAGATTTTCCTGCGAGTAACAGGGTAATGTAACATGTCAGACTACATTTTAACTAAATATAATATCATTTATTTGTCTTTGTTAATTTATTTTGTAAAGGAATTATTCTTTTTTAAGCACTAGCTTAATAAGAAAAAAGGAGCTTGATCCACGATAACTGCTTATATGCAAGAGAATATCAATAATTCTGATTATATTTTTCACTTATATTTCCTTATTTTGCAACAAAACCAAAACCTTGATCCTGAAGAAAAATAAGAATTTAACCTCTAATTTATATTAGGATATTACGCAAGTATACGTATGGTTATCAAGTAATATAAGATTTTTTTATTAAGACTTGAATATCGAACCCACAAGGAAGATATGCAATATGCACTTTTTAGAAAATTTTTTGTTTTTAAAAAGATAATTATTTAAACTAAAGATGTTTTTGCAATAAAGAAAGCTTAAATATTTTTGGTAATTTTAATATTTTGACAAAAATAGGACAAACTTAAGAAGATAACTTGAGTTTTTGTAGACGAAAAAGCACTAAATATGAAAATATCTTTCTCCTTATCCAAAATTAGTAATAAGTAGGAATTCTATTATGGAAGTATGCACATTGTGTTGTGCCAAATAGGATTAATAATATTCTTTACCCTTACTAGAGATGCTATAAATAGCATTGGCTAATTTAAAGTTTGAATAGTTCTGACGATCTGCTAGGCAAGGAAGATACTAGCTCTTACTCAAGTGTTCCCTCGATTCCCTCTACCTGGGGGGTAACATCTCGTATCAAAACCAAAAACAATAAACCAAGTTGGGGGCTTTAACCTATCATTTTAATGTCCTCTAACTCTGCACCCATCAATGACTATTTCCTTATTTATTTGCACTCNCATTGGCTAATTTAAAGTTTGAATAGTTCTGACGATCTGCTAGGCAAGGAAGATACTAGCTCTTACTCAAGTATTCCCTCGATTCCCTCTACCTGGGGGGTAATATCTCGTATCAAAACCAAAAACAATAAACCAAGTTGGGGGCTTTAACCTGTCATTTTAATGTCCTCTAACTCTGCACCCTTCAATGAATATTTCCTTATTTATTTGCACTTAATCATATAAACTACATTCTCATTCATACAAGCTCATGTGATTCTTTCCAATTGTTGATTGAGACAATACTGAATTACATTCTCATTCATACAATCTCATGTGATTCTTTCCAATTATTGACTGAGACTTATTTGCACTAAATCATATGAAGTACATTCTCATTCATACAACCTCATGTGATTCTTTCCAGTTGTTGACTGAGACAATACCAGTATCATATGAACTACATTCTCATTCATACAACCTCATGTGATTCTTTCCAAATGTTGACTGAGACAATACCAGCCCGGTTCTTACATGTTCTCACAACAAATTTTAACATTTGGAAGACTGAGACAATACCAGCTATTACATTCTCACTCATACAACCTCATGTGATTCTTTCCAATTGTTGACTGAGACAATATCAGTCTATGAACTACATTCTCATTCATATAACCTCATGTGCTTCTTTCCAATTGTTGACAATGACAATGTCGGCTCATTACATTCTCATTCATACAACCTCATGTGATTCTTTCCAATTGTTGACTGAGACAATACAAGTCTGACTTACATGTTCTCACAATAAATTTTAACATCTGGATTGGCCAAATCAAGAAGTAAATGAAGTACATGGATTTAAATTATTCATACAACCTCATGTGATTCTTTCCAATTGTTGACTGAGACAATACCAGCTCGGTTCTTTCATGTTCTCACAACAAATTTTAACATCTGGATTGGCCAAATCAAGAAGTAAATGAAGTACATTGATTATGTTCTCACAACAAATTTTAACATCTGGATTGGCCAAATCAAGAAGTAAATGAAATACATGGATTTAAATCATAACTTCTTCCAACAATAAAGATCAATACTCTCCACAACTTCCATCCAACACTTAATTACTTATCATTTTAAGAAGAAAGATAAAGAAAACTACTCAAAATTTATGGAGAAAATAAAACCACACTTTAGTTTAAAAGTAAAAATCATTGTCAAACCAACAACAAGTCTCAATTAAAACCAAAGTAGTCTAAAACAAAAGATAAAAACTTATTTCAAGTCCTCCACCAAACTCTTGAAATTCCTTTGAATCTTATCTCTTTTAAAACACTCTCAATATAGAACTAAAATAAAAAGAAGGAAAAATATGTGGTGCCTAAAAATCTCTCCAACTTTCAAAACTTTCCCAGTACTTTCAGGACCTCTTTTAAAGTCCCAATCTTCCTTCTTTTAGAATTCTCCAAAAGGTGCCTTGGTATCTCTTCAAAATGTGTCTTGATTCAATGTATTTCTCCAAGAGATTCATCCTTTCACAATAATTATCGTCCATGGTGGTTGTAACCACCTATTAAGCCAGTAGGTGCCTCAAAAACCTCTTCTAAATTTTTAAAAACTAAATTTACTCATCCAATAACTACCACTGGCGTTTAAGATGGGGGCCTCTGGCCCTTAGGCGTGGCCTTCTCTGTTTACCCAGTGCGTAAGCGCCAGATCTGACGCTTAGGCCCCAAAAAACTTTCGCACATTTTTCACCTATTTACTCCAATTTTGATCCTTTTTCAGTCCTTTAAACATTTTTTAGCTTTTTACCTGTACCTGAAAGTAAAATAGTAAAATACCTTCCATAAAAGCCCAATATCTCAAAAATAGGTATAAAAATGTGTCTAAAAATACTATATACTCTAGGCGTATCAAAATCCCCCAAACTTAAAATGTTACTTGTTCTCAAGTGATACTTCAATCTTTAAAAACTAAATATGTATGATATGTATATGAGTTTCTTTAGGAGTTATTTAAATTAAGATTTAGAAATGCAGTAGTTCAATTTAGAAAAAAAATATTCAGTAAATGAGACCAACATAAGGTTTAGAAATTTTTTATGCTAAGAAAGAAGAAAATATGAGTTCCCATCTAATTCAGAAATATTGTAAGTCTTCAAATCTTAAAATTTAGTTATTTTATTATCTCCACTTCAAAATTTTTATTAAGAATAATTTTACTTACTATATTATATTTATAAACTTATAATTTTCCNTTATTTTATTATCTCCACTTCAAAATTTTTATTAAGAATAATTTTACTTACTATATTATATTTATAAACTTAAAATTTTCCTAAGTCTTATACTTTAAAAAGATTAAATGTAGAACCAAATTTTGATTAGGCACTAATCCTCAAGCTTCTCCTCCTATATATAATTTTTTATTTTTCTTTTGCTCTTCTTTTTTTTCTTTTTCTTTTCTTTTTTTTTCTTTTTCCCTTTCNGTCTTATACTTTAAAAAGATCAAATGTAGAACCAAATTTTGATTAGGCACTAATCCTCAAGCTTCTCCTCCCATATATATTTTTTTATTTTTCTTTTGCTCTTCTTTTTTTTCTTTTTCTTTTCTTTTTTTTTTCTTTTTCCCTTTTTTTTTCTTTTTAGGCAATGATTACTATAATTTTAAATTCTACTTTTCCTTTCCTAAAGCAAAGTCTTGATCCAACTTTTACTTTTAAATATAATTATAGCTTTAAAATTTATTTTTAATAAAATAAATTTAAGTATTAAAACTAAAAGTCTAAATTTCTAAATTTTTCAAAAATACAATGTTCCTTACTAAAGATATTTACTTATATTAATCATTTTCTACACTAAAAGCTTTTAACTTGAAGTTTTTCTTCATTACTCAAAATTTCAACTAAATTCTCTTACTCATTTCTAAAATCAAACTTTACTTCCCTAATATAACTTCATATACATGATCAATTTTTCTTTTGAAATCAAATTCACTTTTAGTTCATTTGAGAACAAATAAAATTAATGTTTTGAAAATATTTTTCATCCCCCCCTCCCCCCACAAACTTAAATTTTTATCAGGTTAAAGAGTTTAACATCAAATATATATATATGCAAGAATAAAAATAAGAATAACATGCTTATAGAAATTTTTATACCCTAATGATACAAGTATAAAACTAAAAACATGAGTAAAATTAATTCTGATCAAATTTTCTAATATTTTCATTTCAATTTAAGATGTAGAGATTCAATAGACTTATAAATAGTGGGTATAAATATAAAAGCAAACTAACACACTAACTTGACTTCACAATCTCAACATAAAAACAAACTCACAAACATGATAAAAGAAAAATACAAGGTAGCAGTTTCTGAAATATAATATTTAAGACCTAAGTTAGCAAGATTTTTAACTTTACAGAAGACATAAAATTAAGTTCTAAACTAACTAAATCAAAAAACTCACAACAGTTACTACCCTAGAATTTTAAACAAACTACAAACTAACACAAGCATTACAATACAATTAAAAATACAAGTCTCACACATCACAATATCTAAACAAGTAAACAAATATGTCTCAAGTCTAAAACATGAAAACACATCACATCACAATTCTTACATAAACATAAAAGTCCAAAGAATCAACACACAGATGCAAATGTAGCAAGCCCAGACCACATAGTTCATATCATATTACAATCGTAAAGTAAATCTCTCAGTTCTACTCTTCATTTTATGAGTCACCGCTATCCCAAACTTTGTAGGCTCATAATCAGGGTATCTAGGATATGGAGGAAATTGCACTCCTTGGTTACCCCTAAGAGGCTCTCCAAAGATGAGTGAAATTTCTCTTCACAGTCACTTTTTCTCCAATTATACTTATCATTATGATCTGCAAAACGCATTAAATTTTTTACCATATCAACGGTAAAATTAATATTGTCCATTATCCTCTAATAATTGATCATACGTTTCAGTAGACTCACCTCTTGATCTAGAAGCACGTGAGGTAGATGGTATAGATATAGTAGTAGAGGTAGAAGCAGCAGACGTCTCCATTCCATAACTCCTAGAAAATTCTCCTCTCCAGCCAAAAATAGAATGCTCAGAATAAGTCTTCACTTTCACCTTAGTGATGGGCTTTAGAGGTAACAACACTTCCTCCCAGCTATCATATCCAACTCCAGCCTACTCACACAGAGAAAAGATCAAGGAAGCAAATCCCAGACCTGCAGTAGTAACAGTAGTGGTAGAACTGAAGATAGTATGACAAATCAAAACTCCTATGTTGTGAGCTTTCCTTCCTGGATACAATAGATTAATGTCGCTCTCTCCCTGGTCACTTCACTGAGATGATTTATTTGTAGTAGACGAGTATAAATAAAATAGTGTCAGGCTTTTGAAGGTGCACATAACTTTGAAGTTGGGAAGTTGACTCTTCTCTCATTAGTGATATTCCAAAGTCCTCTCCTAATAGTCAAGTAAGAAATAATCTCATCTAACTCCGCTCTAGTCGGACTATAATTTGCATAAAACATAATGTATCAGGTGGCAAATGATAAAACAAGTTGATTACCTCTGGTGAAAAAGGTACCAACTTTCCTCGAACCATGACTCTATTGTCTCCAACCTCAAGGAGATTTGCATAGAACTCTTTAACAACAGAAATAACCGCCACTGCAGAGAAACAGTAGAATCATTTCCACTCTCGGTGAATGATCAAATCCTCTATGTCTCCACCTGGATTCCTAAAACACCGCTCTTGAATCAGTTTTCATGATTACAACGCATCACTGTACCGATCCCGAGCCTTCCAATTAATAAATTTACTCAAATCGAAAGGGCTCTTTCCTTTGCTCCTTTTCATTCTTGGTGTCATTCTACAAATTTTATAAATTCCAAAAATAACTTTAAAAATCACATCTAAATTACTAAACTAAACTTCTAAAGGGTAATCTACACTTCCCACAAAATTTACATAGATTTTTTTTTTCTCATTTTTCACTATGAATAGTGAATTTTTGATTTCTCCAAATGTGCTCAAAATACATAGTGAAAATCCAAAATTTTTGCATAGAAGTAAAGCTCTTACATCAAGGAATTTGGATCTAGCAAATTTCACTTGATTCCACCAAGAAATCTTCACTTTAGATGTGTTCTAGCCTTCCAAAATTACGATTTTGAGAGGTTGAAGGTGACGGGAGGCGTAAAATTGGTGATTTTTGGGCCAAAATTTGACTTTTAACCATTCGTAAACCAATTTTCGTGAACTGGTGCTTAAGTGAGAGTAAGTGACGCATAGGAGGCTGCCTCTCAGTTGGCTCGTGCTTAAGCGCGAGATGTGACGCTTAGGTGCCAGTGCACGATTTTTAAAATTTTTAAATTAAAGTAAGATGCGCTATTTACTAAGTAAACCACCCCTAAATGGTCTCATAGCACTTAAATGACTATTTTCAACTTCCTGTAAGTCTCCTCTCTCTCTCAAAATTATCCATAATAACTATTTCAATTTGACGCTTAAAATAACACAAATTTTCACACAAATAAACTTTTATTAATTCACAAACAACTACAAATATCCTTAAACACTTAATTCTTACTCCAAACAGTCTTTGATGAGAAAAAATTTTTTAAATATAAAAACATAACAGTCATTTCACAATTGACAGAAATAAGAAGTCATAAACACTAAAAACAAGACTTAAACACTAAATCACTTGAAAACTACAACTTCTAACACACAAATTCTAACATTAAACTTAATTCCATTCTTCATTCAAAGGAACAAATTCCTGGCTTTCATTAGCCTCTCTAGGAAGATAGAGTTGATAAAACAGACGGTGGTGACGAGCTCTGATACTATCTTCTTCAATCCACTTTTGCTTTATGAACATCGCCTTATTCGCTTCCTCTACAAAAGTTATGTGGCTAAATTGAATCTTCAATTGCCATCCAATATGCTCTAGATGTGCATGCAACTCAAGTACTTTGGTCTCCAATAAAGCCCTAATATTCTCCATTTTGTTGATCTTCTCTAATATCCCTTCCATATTAATGGCTAAGAAATGGTTATACATTTCTAGTGCACTTTGACTAATCAACCTCTTCCTCGTGGTTTCTTCCCTCTTCTTTAAATCCTTCTTCCATGAAGACATTTTCTCTAAATCTCACATTCTCATAGACTTTTAGGATCAAAAATGATCTAGGGAGAAATTCATTCACAAAACCTATCTATTTATAAGCCAAATTCCTTCCAATAACTCCAAGAAACATTTAGAAATTGCCTTGACACATCTTTACAAACTAATTAGCGGTTAAACCTTCTAGAATATTAGTTTCGCACATATTTTTTAAGTGTAGCGCTTAAGTGCGAGTGCATATTTTGGCACTAGTCAACTTAACATCCAAATTCTCATTCTAACATGTCTTGGTCAATAAATAAAGTCTTAAAATCCTTACTAACACATAATAGTTTCAAAAATGCAGTCCCAATTTCTTAATCATAAACAAAACAAAAATCTAAATAAAAACACTCTGATAACTATGGGTTGCCTCTCATAAAGTGCTTGGTTTTACGTCATCAGCCCAACGTAACAAGTGCTTATTATGGTTGACCCAACATCATTCCATCATTAAGTTTATGTCAATCCCAAATAAAATAAGGTTTCAGTCTATGTTCATTAACTTTAAATATTTTCTCAGACTTAGGATCTTTAATATTTACAGCTCCATAAGGATAAACTTTTATTACAACAAATGGGTCCATCCACCTGGACTTAAGTTTTCCTGGAAATAATCTTAACCTTGGATTATATAGAAAAACTTGTTGCCCTGACTGAAAATTTTTAGTAAGAATCCTTCAATCATGCCACATTTTCATCTTTTCTTTATAAATTGTGACACTCTCATAAGATCATTCCATATCTCTTCAAGCTCACTTAATTGCAAAAACCTTTTCTCACCTGCATCTTTCAAATGTTAATTGAACTCTTTAATTCTCCAATATGCTTTATGCTCATGTTCAACTGATAAGTGACAAGCTTTCCCAAATATTAGCCTATATGGGGACATTCTTATAGGAGTTCTGTATGCAGTCCTATAAGCTAACAAAGCATAGTCAAATTTGACTGACCAATTCATTTTTTTTGGATTCATGGATTTTTCCATAATTCTTTTAATTTATTGATTGATAATTCAACCAAATCATTTGTTTGAGGATGATAAGCAATAGAATTTCTATGATTTGTATGATATTTATTTAATAACTTTTCCATTATAGTATTACTGACATAACTTCCCCCATCATTATTGATAACTCTTGACATCCCAAATCTACAAAATATGTTCATTTTCAAAAATTTTGCAACACTTTGGGCATCACATTGAGGTAAAACAACAACTTCTAACCATTTGGATACATAGTCCACTGCTAATAGAATATATAAATTTCTGAAAGATGGTATAAATGGTCCCATGAAATCTCACCCCCAAAAATCAAATATTGCAACTTCTAGCATATAATTGAGGGGTATCTCATTTCTTCAAAAAATATTGCCTACTCATTGACATCTATCAAAAGTTTTGATATAAGCATTAACATCACTAAAAATTGTAGGCCAATAGAATCCAGATTGTAAAATTTTGTATGTTGTTTTACCAACACCAAAATGTCCCCCAAAATAAGAATTATGACATCTTTGGATAATTTCATAAGTTTCTTCTAATGATACACATCTTTGAATAATTATATTATTTCCTTGTTTATATAAAAATGGATCATCCTAAAAATAAGTCTTAGCTTCAGAAATAAATTTCCACTTTTGTTCGTATGTCATTCCATAGGGTATAATATCACTAACAACAAACTTCACAATGTCGGCATACCACGGAGCACACCACTCAGTAATAGTGAACATATTATCATTTGAAAAATGTTCATTAATTTATTTTTCAAAAGAGAGTGGTTTTTCTAACTCAAACCTGGATAAATGATCAACAATTTGATTTTCAGTCCCCTTTCGATCTACAATTTCAAAATCAAATTCTTGCAAAAGAAGAATCCATCTTATAAGTCTAGGTTTATCATCATTTCTTTTCATAAAGTACTTAATAACAAATCGATCTGTATGAACTACACAATGAGTTCCTATTAAATATGATCTAAATTTATTGAAAGCATATACTATTGCTAATAACTCTTTTCAGTTATCAAATATGATCTAAATTTATCAAAGGCATATACTATTGCTAATAACTCTTTTTCAATTATTTTTGAGTTTCTAAGAGACTTTTACTAGCATAATAATAACTTTTGAAAATTTTATCATATCTTTGTCCTAAAATAGCTCCTATAGCATAATCACTAGCATCACTCATCAATTCAAAAGGTTTTCCCCAATTTGGTGAAATTATAATTGGTGTAGTGATTAATTTTTTTTTAATAAATTAAAAGCTTTTAGGCATTCCTAATCAAAATTGAAAATTGTAACTTTCTCTAGTAAATGGCATAAAGGCTTAGCAATCTTTGAAAAGCCTTTAATATATCACCTGTAGAATCCAACATGTTCTAAAAAACTCTTAATTTCTCTTACATTTATTGGATAAAGTAAATTAGCGGTCACTTGAATTTTAGCAGGATCTACTTCCATAGCATTTTCTGATATTTGATGACCTAATACAATTCTTCCTACTACCATAAATTTGCATTTTTCCCAATTAAGGACTAAATTTGTTTCTTCACAACGCTTAAGAACTTAAGATAAATGTTTTAAACATGAGTCAAATGAAGTTTCAAGCACTGAAAAACTATCCATGAATACTTCAATCCTTTTTTCAATTAAATCACAAAAGATTGCCATCATACATCTTTGAAATGTAGCAAGGGCATTACATAAACCAAAGGGCATCCTTCTAAAAGCAAAAATACAAAAAGGACTCGTAAAAGTTTTTTTCTCCCTAATCCTCAGGAGATATTTGCATTTGGTGATAATCAGTATATCCATGCAGAAAATAAAAGTTTTTATGCGAAGCTAGTCTATCCAGCATTTGATCTAAAAAGGGTACTGGAAAATGATCTTTCCTAATGGAAAGATTTAATTTTCTATAATTAATACATATCTGCCACCCTGTAACTTGTCTAGTAGATTAATTCATTATGTTCACTCATAGTTACAATTACTCCTCCTTTCTTAGGAAAGCAGTGAATTTGACTAACCCATGCACTATCAGAAATAGGGTAGATAATTATAGCATCTAACCACTTTAAAATTTTTTTCTTAACAACTTCTTTCATAACAGGACTCAGTATCCTTTTAGGATCTGCCCTAGGTTTGCAGTTCTCTTCCATATGAATTCTAGGCATACAAATTGAATGACCGATTCTTTTAATATCAGTAATTATCCATGCAAATGCTTTCATAAAATATTTCAAAGTTTTCATGAACTCTATCTTCTTCCTCCGTTGTTAATTTCGAGGAAATTATAACTGGTAAAGTAGAGGAATCTCCTAAAAAGGCATATTTTAAATGTTCAGGAAGTAACTTAAAGTTAAGTTGTGGAGGTTTTTCAATTGATTGACAAAATGATTTATCTTTGTCTATCATTTCAAAAATTTCAAAACTTTCTCGAACATAGTTTGAATCTTCTTTAAAAAGTTCTTCACATCAAAATAATTCCTCTTCTGCTCGTTTTCCAAATCTTTTTCCTCAGATTTTTCATCATAACTTGTTTTAAAATGGCATTGACTTAGATATCTTATAACATCCATCCTATAACATTCATCATCTTTACCTTTGCAGGATACTTCATTGATCTTAAAATATTGAAAGTAACAATTTGGTCATTGACGCGCATGGTTAATTCCCCTTTTTGTACATCTATTATTGCTCTTCCTATGGCTAGGAAAGGTCTCCCCAAAATGATAGGTATCTCATTATCTTCCTCCATATCTAGCACAATGAAATCAATAGAAAAGATAAATTAATCCAATTTCACTGGGACATCTTCTATAACTCCTTTAGGGTATGTTATCAAACGATCTACTAACGACAAAGTTATAGTATTAGGAGTTATTTCTCCTAATCCTAATCTTTTGAATATTGATAATAACGTAAGGTTAATGCTTGCACCTAAATCATATAAGGCTTTCCCATTAAATTTGTCTCGTATTGCACATGGAATTGTAAAGCTACTAGGATCTTTTAGCTTTTCAGAAAGCTTTTTCTGAATTATAGCACTGCACTTCTCAATAAGTGCAATAGTCTCATTATCTTCAAACTTCTTTTTCTTGTTGAGAATATCTTTCATAAACTTTACATAGCTTGGCATTTGTTCTAATGCTTCAACAAATGAAATATTAATTGTAAGCTTCTTAAATATTTTCAGAAAATTTGAAAATTGCTTATCCAACTTCTTTTGATGAAGTCTCTAAAGAAATGGAGGTGGTGGTTTTTCCAAATCAATTTTCAGCTGAGAAATAGGTCTTTCAGAATCTTTTGGAGCGTCCTCTTTTGATTCTTCAATTTCTTCTCCCTCTACTTCAATTTCTTTTTGAACCCTACCTTCCAAATCTCTTCTGCTTCTAGGTTGAATGGCTTTATTTTTTTTATTATGGTCTTTTTGATTTGATTCAGTATTACTAGGAAGTGTTCCTTGGGATCTATTACTTAATGACTTTGCTATTTGCCTAAATTGATTCTCAATATTTCTAATTGTAGCTGCCTGACTCTGTAATTGATTTCCCATTTGTAACACCACTTCTTATATAGAGAACTTCTCCTTAAATTTTGTATTATTATTGAATCTTGGAGGAAAAGTAGATCTATCATTATTATTCCCTTGATTATTCCAGTTTCCCAATGAGTTTACTTGGTTGTTCCCCCATTGCTGATTATTACCACCCGAATTGTTGTTCCAGTTAATTTTGGGATGGTTTTTCCAACCTCGGTTATAATGATTTGAATATGGGTTATTTTGCTTGTTACTTATGGCATTCAAAGTAATCTATCATTTGGCCTAATGAATTCTTTCAATCATGGAAATTGGTTGAGAAAAATTCATTCCAAATTGGTCTAACTTCCTTAAAATTGTAGAAACTTAAATCATGGAAATTGGTTGAGAAAAATTCATTCCAAATTGATCTAACTTCCTTGAAATTGCAGCAACTTGGTTTGCTAACATAGTAAATGCATCAGTTTTATGAATATTGGCCACTTTCTTAGGATTCACCCTCTCGGAAGGACATTGAAAATTATTGGTAGTCATTTCTTCAACTAAAGCATAGGCGTCATGAAATGGTTTTGACAACAATGAACCACCAGCAGCCAGCAGCGGCATCGATAATTGATGTAAGAGATCCAAATAATCCATTATAAAAGTTGGAATTATTAACCAATCTGGTATATCATGGTGTGAAAACTTTCTTAAGAGTTCTTTAAATCTTTCCCATGCTTCATAAATAGATTCCCCTTCATTTATAAGAGAAGTAATAACATTTCTAAGCTTTACAGTTTCTTATGGAGGAATCTAATTAGCAAGGAATTTTTATGCTAAATCACCCCAAGTTCTGATAGATCTAGGTGCTAATGAATTCAACCATATCTTAGTTTTATCCCTCAGTGAGAAAGGAAATAACCTAAGCTATGACAAATTCAACCACATCTTAGCTTTATCCCTCAATGAGAAAAGAAATAACCTAAGTCTTATGATATCATCTGATACACCATCGTATTTAAATGTAGCGCACAATTCTAGAAAATTGGCAAGATGTACATTTGGATCTTCAGTTGGTGATCTCCTAAACTGATTATTTGAAATCATTTGGATAAAAGCAGGTTTAAGCTCAAAAGAAGGTAATCCCCCAAACTGATTATTTGATATCATTTGGATAATAGCAGGTTTAAGCTCAAATGAATTAGCCTACTACAGTAGGTTTTTGAATACTACAATGAAGTTCATCTACAGTAGGGTTAGCATAATCTCTTAAAAGTCTAAACTCTTCATGAATTTCAACATTTTGGTCATTTTGGTTTGCCATTTCTACAAATTTTTTTAGATTTTTCAGGATTTTTATTTTTTTTGGTTTTTTTTATTTTTCTAACAGTTCTCTCTAATTCAGAATCGTAGGGGACTAGTCCTTCAGAACCTGAACTACGCATACTCTAACATAAAATAAAATAAAACTAAACACACACAAAATAAAATACCATAACTTAAAGTTTAAATAAGACTTTCTAAAAATAGAAAATTGCTTTTAAATTAATAGATACTTTACAATTCTCACTTCACTTCCTCGGCAACGGCGCCAAAAACTTCATCCCGGATAACTGCTTATATGCAACAGTATAACAATAATTCAGATTATATTTTTCACTTATATTTCCTTATTTCGCAACAAAACTAAAAAACCTGACCTTGAAGAGAAATAAGAATTTAACTTTTAATTTATATTGGGATACTATGCAAGTATACGTAACACTATCAAGTAATATAGGACTTTTGATTAAGACCTGAATATCAAACCCATAGGGAAGATATGCAATATGCACTTTTCAGAAAATTTTCTATTTTTAAAAAGATAATTATTTACACTAAAGATTTTTTCGTAAGAAAGTTTAAATATTTTTGGTAATTTTAATATTTTGATAAAAACAGAACAAACTTAAAAAGATAACTTGAGTTTTTGTAGAAGAAAAAGTACTAAATATGAAAATATCTTTCTCCTTATCATGAATCAGTAATAAGTATATGAATTATGTTGTGAAAGTATTCATATGTTGTTGCACCAACTAGGAGCAATAATATTCTTTACCCATACAAGAGTTGCTATAAAGAACATCGACTAATTTAAAGTTTGAATAGTTCTGAAGACTGACTAGGCAGGGAAGATAGTAGCTCTCACTCTAGAGTTCCCTCAATTCCCTCCACCTAGGGGATAACATCTCATATCAGAATGTAAAATAACAAACCAAGGTTGGGGCTTTAACCAGTCACTTTAAAGTCCTCTAACTCTACAGCCTTCAATTAATATTTTCCTATTTATTTACACTCAATCATATAAACTACATTCTCATTCATACAACCTCTTATGATTCTTTCCAATTGTTGATTGAAACAATACCAGCCCAAACCTTACAGGTTCTCACAATAAAATTATAACATCTGGATTGGTCAAATCAAGAGGTAAATGAAGTACATGGATTTAAAACATCACAACTTCTTCAAAAACTATAGATCAATACTCTCCTCAACTTTCATCCAACACTTAATTACTTTTCATTTTAATAAGAAAGATAAAGAAAACTACTCAGAATCCATAGAGAAAAGAAAACCACACTTTAGTTTAAAATTAAAAATCATTTTCAAACCAACAAGTCTCAATTAAAATTAAAAGTAGTCTAAAACAAAAAATAAGAACTTTTCTCAAATCCTCTGCCAAACTCTTGAAGTTCCTTTGAATCTTCTCTCTTTTATAGCACTCTCAATATAAAACTAAAATAAAAAAGAGGATAAATATGTGGTTCCTGAAAATCTCTCTAACTAACTCCTTAATTTTTGAACTTTCAAAACTTTCCCAATACTTTCAGGACCTGTTTCAAAGTCCCAATCTTCCTTCTTTATAATTCTCCAAAAGGTTCCTTGGTATCTCTTCCAAATGTGTCTTGATCCGATGTATTTCCCCAAGAGATGCATCCCTTCACAATAATTTTTGTCCATGGTGGTTGTAACCACCTATTAAGCCAATAGGTGCCTCAAAAACGTCTTCAAAATTCACAAAAACCAAATTTACTCATCCAATAACTGTTACTGGCACTTAAGTGAGGGGCCTCTAGCGCTTAGGCGCAGCCTGCTCTGTTTACCAAGCGTGTAAGCGTCGAATCTGGCGCTTAGGCGCCAAAACACTTTTGCACATTTTCCACCTATTTACTCCAAATTTGATCCTTTTTAACTCCTTTAAGCATTTTCACCTTTTTACTTGTACCTAAAAGAAAAACACTAAAATACATTCCATTAAAGCTCAATATCTCAAAAATAGGTATAAAAATGTGTCTAAAATACTATATATTTTAGGCGTATCATAGCTCATAAGATACAAAAGTCAAATATTGTACCATGAGGATGAATTTAAAATTTTATTCTTTCCCAGTTTACAAAACAAGTCATTATTTTTCATCTCGCATAAAATTTTTTCAAATACCTCCCATTAATTGGGGATATAGTTCTTTCTCCTTTACAGTCAATCAACTGATAAGATCCTCCTAAATATGTCTTTTCAATAGCATATGGGCCTTCCCTTATTGGTTCAAGTTTCCCTTTTATTTTTCGTTGAGCAAGGATAGGTCTTCAAAGTATTAAGTTTAAATCCCAAATCAAAAATGTTCTTGGACGAACCAATTAATCATGGTCTCACACCATCTTAGCTTGATATAGTTCTAAATTTTATTAGGCTTGTAGATGTTTTCCTCCCGTGCTTTCAAGTTCCTCAAGTCGCAATTTCACATTTTCTTCTTCTGTTATTTTATTAGCGATTACTACCCTAAGGGAAGGAATTTGAACTTCAAGTGGAAGTACAACCTCATAACCATATACCAAAGCAAACGGTGTTGATCTTGTTGGTGTTCGATATGTAGTTATGTAAGCTCATAAAGCTTCAATCAATTTTTCATGCCATTGTCTTGGGGTGTTAGCTAATGTTTTTTTTAAAATCTGAACCAACATTTCATTGAAAGCTTCAACTAGACCATTGGCTTTAGAATAATAGATTGTTGAATATTGCCAGTTTATCCCATGTCTTTGTACGAAATTGTTCATTTTTGTATTTTTAAAAGCCAATCCATTATCTAAGATGACCCTTCAAGGAACTCCAAATTTATAAACGATATGTGTTTTAAAGAATTGAATAACCTATTCTGATTTGACTTCTCAAAGCGGCACTGCTTCTGCCCATTTAGAGAAATAATCTGTAGCAACCAATATAAATTGATGTCCATTAGATGATGGAGGATTTATAGGGCCCACTATATTCGTGCCCCAACATTCAAATGGCCAAGATGCAATTGTTGGATGTAATACATTTGGCAGTTGATGTAAAATCACTTCATGAACTTGGCATTGATGACATTTCTTCACAATTTCAAGGAAGTCAGTCATCATTTTTGGCCAATAATATTCCATTCTTTTAATTTTCATTTTCATTTTGGGCCATGATTGATGTACACCACACAAACTTGAGTGCATTTCTTTAACAATCTCTTGGGCTTCAGATTAGCTTAAACATCTTAACCAAATCTAGTTGAAGGATCGACGATCAAGAATATTATTTATCAAAGCATATTTATTTCTTGTCATTCTTTTAATATTATTTTCAAAACTTCTGATTGATGTGACATTCTTTTAATATTATTTTCATTTTCATTTTCATATTGTTTAACTTGTGTTGCTAAAAAATTATTTTATGACAAATTCCCAGTTGTAAATATTTGATAATTGGTTGTCGCCAATCACCTTTCTCACTATCAATGGTCGTTATCGTCTCATCTTTCTCATGTATGTGGAGATTATTAATATCAATTAGGGAAAGAACTAGTCATCCTTTTATAAAAATTGGGATATTTTCTTGTTCTGGAAAAAAGAATTCTTTTACATGTTTGGTTAAAGCTTCTGCTAAAGAATTATTTTGTCTTGGAGTCAAGAAAAATGTCACATTAGTAATTTGTTGAAGTAATTTCATGGCATAATGGAAATATTGTTCCAGTCGTGGTTTCAAAATTCTATATTTTCCTGCTAATCGGATTAATGATCAGTTCAGAGTCCTCGTAAATGTTGATATGTTTAATGTCTAATGGTATTGTGAAATTTAAACTGATTATGAGTGCCTCATATTCAGCTTCATTATTTGTACACTGTTCAGTTAGATGATAGGAAAATGACATTGTCGGCACTATTTTTGGTGTGGGGTTTGCCCGTAAGAAGCTGTCGGGACTATTTTTGGTATAGGGTTTGCCCGTAAGAAGCTGTCGGCCATCGGAATTGAAATCTCGTTGCCCGCTTCAGAAGGACATTTTAAAAAAAAATTAGTTTTGAAAACGATGAAGTCAAATGGGCCCCATAATTTTCATAGTTTAGATGAAAGAGCGCTTTACCTCAAATCCTGTATCTATCCCAAACGATGAATACAAGAGTTGAGGGTGAGGCTCGATCAAATAAACTAAAGAAAGTTATGACATCCATTTGGTCTGCGAAACCAATGTATTGGCCGACAAGTTCCCCTATTTAATATAAAGAATTAAATAAGGTTTATATTACGCTGGGTTCGGGAAAAGCTTCCTATAAGGGCAAGCCCCTATGGTTAATTACATCATAGATAACTGAAGTTACCTAAGAATACTCTCGATAAAA
>JXCR01111437.1:0-33194 GCA_002079205.1 Phalaenopsis hybrid cultivar | reverse complement strand
ATGTCATAATTCAATTCCAAATGAATGTATATTAAAAACTTGAAGTCATAATTATGAACTTTATACCACAATTTGTTAACTTAAATATCCGTTGATTCATGCATGCTTCTAACTATAATAAGGTGTCTCTACAACATAAATCACCAAAGAACAATATCAATAATAAATTAACATGTTCGAAGGATAATGTTTGACCAAGAAAAATTAACATAAATAATCTAATAAAGTGCTATAATTTCCAGTTGAAAAAATTGAAATATCTCTCGATAAAAATTTATAATTAAAACCAATTTAAGCACATTTTATAAAGGGCAAGATGAGGCTATGAAAATTATTCCAAATGTAACAATTAATAGCTCCCTGCATGCAGTTAATGCTAGCCATCAACACCATGACAAACACTCATCATAGACATCAACATGAACGACCATTGTCGTATAATGCTAACACCACGATTGTCATAGGCTATTGTAATAAATGACAGTCATGGTAGATACTAATGTTGATGCATGCTATCACTAACAATGCAAACATTGACATAAACATTGAAACCTTACTATCTCCACTAGCACCAATGACTCCACTAATGTGGTTGTTTGCCAACACCATCAATATCGACACCCATTGCCACAACCAATATGCATGTTCATTATCTTTATCAAGGCCGATATTAGTCTTCTTGGTGGTAGGTNAAGAAAAATTAACATAAATAATCTAATAAAGTGCTATAATTTCCAGTTGAAAAAATTGAAATATCTCTCGATGAAAAATTATAATTAAAAACAATTTAAGCACATTTTATAAAGGGCAAGATTAGGCTATGAAAACTATTCCAAATGTAACAATTAATTGCTCCCTGCATGTAGTTAATGCTAGCCATCAATACCATGACAAACACTCATCATAGACATCAACATGAACGACCACTGTCGTATAATTCTAACGCCACGATTGTCATAGGCTATTGTAATAAATGATAGTCATGGTAGATACTAATGTTGATGCATGCTATCACTAACAATGCACACATTGACATAAACATTGAAACCTTACTATCTCCACTAGCACCAATGACACCACTAATGTGGCTGTTTGCCAGCACCATCAATATCGACACCCATTGCCACAACCAATATGCATGTTCATTATCTTTATCAAGGCTGATATTAGTCTTCTTGGTGGTAGGTTTTTTTTAAGCCCCATATAAGTTGAACGATTGAACTAACCATCATCAAATTCTTAATGATAACTTCAATATCATAACTCATTTTATTTCACCATCAAAGACAAAACCAATCATTTTTTTAGGGTGTGTAAGACTATGATGTAAATTTTTATTTCCTAAATATTTTTATTATTTTGAAGTTTAATTAAAAGAATTTATTGAGAGGAATAAGTTAGTTAACTTTTATATAAATAATCTTAAATTTTAGCTACCATTATGTTCTTCCCAATTTTACGCATGTTCACCGTAGATATCATTTTTCATAGTTCATATGTACTATAACGTATCAATGCCTTCTCCTAATAGGGGAAAAAAACATTCATAACATACAATTCATATCTATGAATCATATTTAGTGAATCATGCTATAAAATTTTAAGTTAAAATTATCAAGTTATCTATGAGCAATTTTTAGCTCATTCATTTATATATATGTGAGATTTTTCTTTAAAAGTCTCAAATACAATAAACAATATAATTATAAATGAAGTTGTATTCACGACAAATTCAATTAAATTGAATTCAAATCATAATATTATCAATTTTAATAAAGTTATTTATATCCATTTCTTTTCTATTATATTTTTAAAATTCTCATGATTTTTATAATATTTTTCTATATGTAGTAATATATGTTTATTGGGCCTATCGGCCCACTGTGGAGCCTGTGCAGCAGCTAGAATCTTCTAGAAGCAGGGATGCTCCGAAATTCACATCCATTCTATATTCACTAACAATAGTACACAAATCCGCAGCCCTTAAGAGCACCAATCTCAACCCATTCCATAAACCCTACTCTACATTTTCTTNGAATTCAATTTAATTGAATTTGTCGTGAATACAACTTCATTTATAATTATATTGTTTATTGTATTTGAGACTCTTAAAGAAAAATCTCACATATATATAAATGAATGAGCTAAAAGTTGCTCATAGATAACTTGATAATTTTAACTTAAAATTTTATAGCATGATTCACTAAATATGATTCATAGATATGAATTGTATGTTATGAATGTTTTTTCCCCTATTAGGAGAAGGCATTGATACGTTATAGTACATATGAACTATGAAAATTGATATCTACGGTGAACATGCGTAAAATTGGGAAGAACATAATGGTAGCTAAAACNCTCCTTAGCTTGGCGAAATGGCTTCCGTCGGCGCCATCTCATCTTCCTCAATCCTCCGATCTCCTTCTCTCCGGGTCACTCTCTTTTTCTCTGCTTTTTCTCTCCCCCGCAGAAACCATTTGCTGATACTTTTGTTTTTGTGGAAGTGTAGAGTGAGAGCTTGAGAAGGAGAACTGGTGGTCGGCGGGTGCTAGTGGTGCGAGCAAAAGCGAAGGAAATCGCCTTTGACCAGGTCTCCAGGTCATCTCTTCAGTCGGGAGTTGAGAAGCTCGCTAACGCGGTTGGCGTCACCCTCGGACCGAGAGGTTACTAAGTTCTGCTTTTCTCTGGCTTTATTATTATGCAATTGCAAAATATGTTGGAGAGAAGTATTAGTTAGATTTGATGGCTTCTTCCTCGGAAATTTTGGGGAATTTGGCTAACTACCCACCAAAGGGTTGTTTGTCCTTTTTATACTTCTTCACATATGTTAGTTTTTTTTAGACTTCTTTGTTTTATTTCCTGGGAACTTATTTGAACTATCATCTAAGTATTTTAATTAAGATTTTTCGGGATAATCTGCCAACCATATTGGCTTTGCATTTGGATTTGCTTTCTTAATACTTTAGAGCTTGATGCACAAGTCTCTCCCTATAGCTTGGAGTCTTGTGTGTTGAATAATTATGTTTTAGTTATCTATTAGAATGAAACATGTTTGTTTCAGAAGTATCTCTTTGACTAATTATTCTCATTACTGGTGCGTAGGCAAGTTTTAAAACTCTTATTGTATCGGTTTTGTTGATTCTTATGCTATATTGCATTTCAGTGTTGGACAAAAAGATGTCCTTGATAGTCTAGTTGACACTTGAATTTTGTGGAAGTTAGAATGTTAAGGTGGATGCAAGGAAAAGTAGGAAGAATGAATCATGGATAATTATTTTCAAGGGTTGGTGGGAGTAGTATCTATTGAAGTCGATTTATCAGAAATAGTTTTAGGTGATTTGAATATATAGAATGAAGGATAAAAAAATGCTCTTGTTTGCTCTTTTGTTGATCAAATTTAGAGAAGACCGGAAAAATAAAGAATTATGAAAGAGAAGGGTAAAACTATGGTACTATGGACGCAATTTATTCTTTTAATATTTAAATTGAATAGATGCGGCTTTAACCAGAATGAATGGATGATAAGGATTAAGAAAATAGAAAACTAGCCCAGTAATTGGGATAAGGAAGGCTAATGATAATATTGTTTATTGTTTTTTTTAATGCTAGTTTTTAAATTTCTTATTGACTACCTCTTATTTTATAATTCAAAGGGAGGAATGTTGTGCTTGATGAGTATGGGAGTCCTAAAGTGGTTAACGATGGAGTTACTATTGCTAGAGCTATAGAATTAGCTGATCCTATGGAGAATGCTGGGGCAGCATTGATCCGTGAGGTATATTAGATGTGTTATTTGCTTTCTTCATCTTCACTTAATTATGGGTTATGGTTAGCTTATGCTGTTGGGATGGTTCAGCTGTACCATTATCAAAGGCTTTGTTCATGTGCTGCATTATATAGGTTGCTAGTAAGACTAATGACTCTGCTGGTGATGGGACAACAACTGCTTCGGTGCTTGCTAGGGAAATTATAAAGCTTGGTTTGCTCAGTGTTACTTCTGGTGCAAATCCCGTTTCTGTCAAAAAGGGTATTGATAAGACTGTGGCAGGATTGGTGGAAGAACTTGAGAAGAAGGCACGGCCTGTTAAGGGGAGTGGTGATATTAAAGGTACTTCATTTATGATTTTAGTTGGAGAATTCCTTGACTATGTGTATTATTTTTGGGAACTTTACATTGCAGCACACAATTATATGTATTTGNCACGGCCTGTTAAGGGGAGTGGTGATATTAAAGGTACTTCATTTATGATTTTAGTTGGAGAATTCCTTGACTGTGTGTATTATTTTTGGGAACTTTACATTGCAGCACACAATTATTCGTATTTANCATTAAATAATTTTGTAACAATAACTCATAATTCAGAGTTGTGTTATTGATCCACCTTAAAATTACCTATTTCTTATACACATTTTATACTTCTTTTTTAGAATATTATGTTTAAATGAAAAGTATTTTATGTATTTATGGTTGCACGTGCAAGAAAAAAAATTTAAGAGCAAAAAGAAGCAAAAATACATCTAAAACGAGCAAAATATGTCATATCAAAGAAAATTGACAAAACCAGTCGAGCTGGCAGCTGGGCGTCAGATGTACAACGTGACTGACGCCTAGGCGCCACAGTTTTGGCGTTTAGGCACCACAGTTGTTTTCTAGAATATCCATTAAATGAGGTTGAATTTTGAAGAGATGTCTGAAGCAACCATTGGTCATTTCGAAACTCTATAAATAGGGATTAATTCTAAATGTCTAGTGTGTGTGCTAGGGTGTGTTAGTGAGTGATAAAGGGTGTTAAGAGTGTGGGCAGCAATCTTGGTGAGTACTGGTGATTTCTGAAGTTGTGTTAGTCCTGTAAGAGTCTATTAGAGTTGGAGAAGTCATAGAACTTCAAAGGAATACTTGGGGAAACATTCTAGATAAGTATTTGTATCTTTGTCTTTAAGTATTGTACTTGGGATTTGAGTTTTATAAAGATGTTTTGTTTTGTTATCCTCATACGTTCTAAGTAGTTTTCTTTCTTTCTCTTTGCAATATAAAATGATCAAGTAGTGATTTTGATTTATTTAGAATTTCTTTTTATTCCAAAAATTTGTGATGAAATTTTCACCGGTCTTTGATTTACTTATAAATTGGTTACTTGTATTGTTAAAATTTATTGAGAAACTTATAGACTCGAGGAGGCTAAGATTTCTGTACCTATTGAGTATCACATTTCACTTTGGAAAGAGCCATGGCGATCATCTGAGGGGGAGTGCAAATAGATAGGGAGATAAGATTTTATGGGTGTAGAATTAATGTTTCTAGGGTGACAGACTATATTCTTTTATCAACTTAGTCTAGAATTTGGAACTAAGGGTCACTGATAGGTCCTATAGAGAGGGCAGAGTGGATAATCTTGAGGTGAGAGGCTAGAACCTACCCAATACTACCATGCATAACGACACCAACTTTAGATGTCAATGTTCTTTATGCTTGGAAGAGGTAAAGAATATGTTTGTTCCTATTTTTCATAATACATCAGTTAAACTTCTAAACAATTAAAATTCTACACTGATTATGAATTATTTGCTAGGAGAAAGTCTCTTTATATACATATATCTTAAATTTTCTATTTACTACATTTACTTTTACTTGCATTTGTAAGAAATAATAAACTTTATTTCTTCTCTTAAACCATTTTTTTATAGTCATAAGTAAACTTCTTTTAAAGTTAAATTCCTGAATTTCATTTCTTTTCCTTACATTCCATGTGACATCAATACTGGGATTTTTAAGGAAAAATCTGTATTACTTCAAGATAAGTATACTTGTGTAGTACCGCTAGTGAGAAAACTATTAATTTAAATTTTATAATATTACGTTTGTTCTCACTAGCCGCTAAATATAAATTGGGTCAAATTTTTTGACATATTAAGAAACATAAATATCTGCGTAATTGTGAGTTAGGTCAGTTATCTCTCTCACTCTCTCTCCCCTCACCCCCTCATATATATATATATATATATCCAAAGAGAGGGTATGTATATATAATTATTTATAATGTTAAGCTAAATTATTTGAGCATAAAAAAAAAACTCATCTAAATATTAGTTTTATTTTTCTATTTAATTTTTTAAAATAGTAATAATTTTCTAGAATTTTTATCACTTTTAAGTACATTATTTTACTTTATATTTAATACAAATATATTTTGAGAAATTTGAGCTTAAATTTCTCATACATCTACTGGGTTAACACGTTCCTTATATTTTTATTCAAAATAATATTTATATAAGTTCGCGTAAAATAAAATCTTAACAAACTATATTGAAGTCAAGATTGCTTCAAACTTGCTTGAATTTGATCTAATTTTAACTTCTTCAAAGCTTTGTATTGTTGAGTGAGAAAAAAATCTAAAAGTTTGTGAAAAAAGAANAGTTCGCGTAAAATAAAATCTTAACAAACTATATTGAAGTCAAGATTGCTTCAAACTTGCTTGAATTTGATCCAATTTTAACTTCTTCAAAGCTTTGTATTTTTGAGTGAGAAAAAAATCTAAAAGTTTGTGAAAAAAGAGGTTGTCTTTATTTCATTTTTTGATGAATTAAACCATAGAGCCTCAACAATGAGTTCTAGTGCCTAGGGCATTGCAGAGATCTTCCAACATGAATTTCCCAAGAGGTCAAAGTTTAGGGACTACTCACTTAGTGCTTAGGGTGCAAATCTAGTGCCTCGATCCTACCATAGAGCATTGCAACTCCATCGATGTCAAAATCTAGTGCCTCGATCCTACCATAACCACATAGTCATGGTGCAACAACCCCAACAAAAATATTTATGCATGTTAAATTTAAAATTTTGGGAAGGAAGGATTTGTAGAATGTGTAAACTTACTTAAGTGGGATGTNAAAAAGAGGTTGTCTTTATTTCATTTTTTGATGAATTAAACCATAGAGCCTCAACAATGAGTTCTAGTGCCTCGGGCATTGCAGAGATCTTTCAACATGAATTTCCCAAGAGGTCAAAGTTTAGGAACTACTCACTTAGTGCTTAGGGTGCAAATCTAGTGCCTCGATCCTACCATAGAGCATTGCAACTCCATCGATGCCAAAATCTAGTGCCTCGATCCTATCATAACCACATAGCCATGGTGCAACAAGCCCAACAAAAATATTTATGCATGTTGAATTTAAAATTTTGGGAAGGATTTGTAGAATGTGCAAACTTACTTAAGTGGGATGCCTTTGAGTGTAAAGGTGCTGGAAGATATACTAGAATGGAGAGTGAGTGCTAGAGTGTGTTATAATAGTGTATGAGAATGTTTTTTGAGTGTGTGAGCGACTATTGGAAACAAGAAGAGATGATGAGAGAATGAGAGCATTTAAAGACGATAGTTTCATTGCAAATTTCTTAGTTTTTTTGTAGGTTATGTGTATTTTTATAATTTGGTAAAATGTAATGGTGGATTGTTAAAGCGTGCTAGGCTATGGCATTTCACTTTTGAACTAGTGAGTTTATAATGTAATCATAATGTAGGTTAATGATATCAGAAGTGTATTAATATATACATAGATAAATTACAGCTATGACTTAGATGAATAGATTTATTGTCCTTGAATTTTTTCAATCACAGAAAAATTTAGTAAAATTAAATTTTGAAATCACTAAGAGCATAGACATAGGGCATTGAGGTTCTTAAAAATATTTTTTTAAGCTATTGATAGATGCTTCAAACTAGATTTGTTCCTGATTCATTGACTACAATTTTGTGCTGGTACTATAATTTTATGTGTTTATAGCGGCTACTCCTAGTAATGTAGGTATTACTAATTTTCAAATATATTTTCTAATTAATGATTTAAAAAATTCACTAGGATAACAACACAAGTGCATGTATCGTTTAAGTGATAGATGACTTTCTTTTAGTCCCAAGTATCGATCCCACGGGGAAGAAAAAACATATGTTTATAGACTTGGTAAAACTCTACTTAAATTGCAGGTAACTTCTCTAGAAATTAAGATCGAAATTATATGTAGAAAAAGGAGTACTTATACCTACTAATTCTATTTCTAAACTTAAAAAATATGCTAATTGTTCGTAAACAAGCTTTACGTAGAAGAGTTCAAATTATATGGAAGTCATTCCCCTTATAATGAGTTCATAATCAGTATAGGAATCAAATGTTTATAAATTTAAATGTATTCTTGTGACAAATATGAGTATACACATTCTTTACCCTCTTCCAAGTGTATAAAAAGACACAGAATTACATGATCACATGAGTTGTGATGATTAAAATTTTGATATAAATATATATAATATATTATTATATAAATAATATCGATTATTTCTTTATTTTGAGCAAAAACTAATCAAACACAATTGAACAAAAGGTTATTCATATTCAGTTTATTTATAATTCAAGTTTAAAATTTTTTTTCCTGTTCAGTTGACTTACTCAATGAATGATTAGAATAAGATCTACTTAACGAGTGTTCACGAAGAATGAGCATTTTTTATAACTCTAATTGTGCATTGTTTTTTTGGGTTTTATTTTGATACATCATTATGCTTAGGCATCATTTTTTATAACCTTCGTACAACAATATCTTATAAGGCATATAACTTTTTATGTATGCAAGGGTGCCAAATGGGTTGGTTTGGCTCATTTAAGCCCATCTAGTTAATAACACAGNATAATTTGGTAAAATGTAATGGTGGATTGTTAAAGCGTGCTAGGCTATGGCATTTCACTTTTGAACTAGTGATTTTATAATGTAATCATAGTGTAGGTTAATGGTATCAGAAGTGTATTAATATATACATGGATAAATTACAGCTATGACTTAGATGAATAGATTTATTGCCCTTGAATTTTTTCAATCACAGAAAAATTTAGTAAAATTAAATTTTGAAATCACTAAGAGCATAGACATAGGGCATTGAGCTTTTTAAAAATAGGTTTTTAAGCTATTGATAGATGCTTCAAACTAGATTTGTTCCTGATTCTTTGACTACAATTTTGTGCTGGTAATATAATTTTATGTGTTTATAGCGGCTAATCCTAGTAATGTAGGTATTACCAATTTTCAAATATATTTTCTAATTATTGATTTAAAAAATTCACTAGGATAACAACACAAGTGCATGTATCGTTTAAGTGATAGATGACTTTCTTTTAGTCCCAAGTATCGATCCCACGGGGAAGGAAAAACATATGCTTGTAGACTTAGTAAAACTCTACTTAAACTGCTGGTAACTTCTCTTTAAATTAAGATCGAAATTATATGTAGAAAAAGGAGTACTTCTACCTAGTAATTCTATTTCTAAACTTAAAAAATATGCTAATTGTTTGTAAACAAGCTTTACGTAGAAGAGTTCAATTTATATGGAAGTCCTTCCCCTTACAATGAGTTCATAATCAATATAGGAATCAAATGTTTATAAATTTAAATGTATTCTTATGACAAATAGGAGCATACATATTCTTTACCCTCTTCCAAGTGTATAAAAAGACACAGAATTACATGATCACATGAGTTGTGATGATTAAAATTTTGATATAAATATATATAATATATTATTATATAAATAATATCAATTATTTCTTTATTTTGAGCAAAAACTAATCAAGCACAATTGAATAAAGGGTTATTCATGTTCAGTTCAGTTATAATTCGAGTTTAAAAATTTTTTTTCCTCTTCAATTGACTTACTCAATGAATGATTAGAATAAGATCTACTTAACGAGTGTTCACAAAGAATGAGCATTTTTTATAACTCTAATTGTGCATTGTTTTTTTGGGTTTTATTTTGATACATCATTATGCTTAGGCATCATTTTTTATAACCTTCGTACAACAATATCTTATAAGGCATATAACTTTTTATGTATGCAAGGGTGCCAAATGGGTTGGTTTGGCTCATTTAAGCCCATCTAGTTTGATCCTTAAAATAACACGGCGATAACTTACATTCAAAAATTGGCTTTAAGCTGATTATCATTTCAATGGTTAATTTAGGCTTGCTCCCAATATAAAATATTTCTCCGATAAACTTTAGTATGGAAATGCACTACGTATTTTTAGTTAAATCAAAANAAAATATTTCTCCGATAAACTTTAATATGGAAATGCACTAAATATTTTTAGTTAAATCAAAATCAATTTGTATATATTGAATCAATGTGAAGAGAGTATAAGTCAACCTATTTTCTATCAATTTCAAATTGTGATGCCTCTTCTAAAATTTGATTTGAGCTCATTCAAAATTAATAAATTTTATTTAATTTATGTATTTTATAAGAATCACATGATAATGGCGAGTAGGATGTCGAACCAAATAATATCGTAGCATGCTTTTTTGTTTTTTCTTCGGGCCCATTTGCAATCAATTTTGTTTTTTTAGATTATGTTTGCTTATATTTTGTTTTTTTAAAGAATATTCATAACTTCTAAAATAGGGTTTTAAGTATTTTGAGAAACAACTATCATGATTAAAAATATTTTAATTTAATATAAAACATAAAAAAAGATAAAAATAAAGCTAAAAGTAATCCCAAACAACACCTTCAAGTGCATCCACCAGATTACCTCTTCGATTATGTTTCATACTCCGCAACAGGATGGGTTTAAATACCCGCTAATAATCATGAAATTAAATATTTTTTAATCTTCTCAAATTTTAATATGAATGAGATCAAAATAGCAAGACATGAGTCAATATATACTTATTCAACTAAGGATGAGCCCACAATAAAAATAGCCAAAAAATAAACCTACTCATCTTTAGAAATTTCTCAGTCTACATTTGCGTGGACTGAACAAGCGAACTAATGTTATAAAATGAGAAACAAAAAATCTAAATTTGTGCAATAATTAACAAGAAAACGAATGAGCTAGGGACTAGGGTGTGTGATTGCCTAAAAAAAAAAAACAGCAATAAAATTATTGTANTTAAATATTTTTTAATCTTCTCAAATTTTAATATGAATGAGATCAAAATAGCAAGACATGAGTCAATATATAGACGAGCCCACAATAAAAATAGCCAAAAAATAGACCAACTCATCTTTAGAAATTTCTCATTCTACATTTGCGTGGACTGAACAAGCGAACTAATGCTATAAAATAAAAAAAAAAAATCTAAATTTGTGCAATGATTAACAAGAAAACGGATGAGCTAGGGACAAGGGTGTGTGATTGCCTAAAAAAAAACAGCAATAAAAATATTGTAAAAAAATAAAAATTGATTAATATATGATTATTTCTATTTTAAATGTCACATCCTAGCTTATAGCCATGATATTATACATTGATCTCTAAAATGCTATATTAATCATAAAAATTCATTAGAAAATTTAAATTAAATAATAAAAGCTTGACTGTAATCTAAAATGCACAATAATAAAGAAATTACCCAAATAAACCATATATGATGCTTGCTCTATTCGACAATGAACACTACTGGTTAGGGGTTTTCATTTTATTTATTTCTCTATTTTCTTTTTCAGAACACGGTTTCAGCCAAATTTTTAACTATTTCAATACCTGTTAAGACTAATAATATTTTCTTAATTTATATCTCGCAAACCCAAAAATTTCCTGCATACTAGACACTAATGGTGCGTTTGGGGCAGCTTCTGAGTTTCAGGATAAACAACTTGTCTTGAAACGCGGCTCGTATTTAGTTTAAAAATGAAATCACATTTTCGAATAAATGAATAAAACGCGCGAATCAAATATTACAACGACGTTTTCAAATGCGCCTCCACATTTATAAGCTGCCCCAATTAGATCATAAGTTCTTTATTTAAGAAATATATGATGTAATAAATATGATAAATATTTGGTTAAGCCGAACAACTATTTTATTTATTTAAATTTCCGGATTTCAACTTTCAAACAAAACCGTGTTCTGTTTCAAGAACCAATCATCCGTCACTGCAGTTAACAGTGTAGTGGCCNATCCCCAATAACTGCTTATATGCAACAGTATAACAATAATTCTGATTATATTTTTAACTTATATTTCCTTATATTGCAACAAAACCAAAAACTTGATCCTGGAGAAAGATAAGAATTAAACTATTATATATATATATATATATATATATATATATATATTAGGATATTGTGCAAGTATACATATCGTTATCAAGTAATATAGGACTTTTTAATTAAGACCTGAATATCAAACCCACAGGGAAGATATGCTATATGTATTTTTTTGGAAAACTTTCTATTTTTTTAAAAAATAATTATTTAAACTAAAGACATTTTTGCAGTAAAGAAAGTTTAAATTTTTTTTGGTAATTTTAATATTTTGAAAAAAACAAAACAAACTTAAAAAGATAACTTGAGTTTTTGTAGAAGAAAAGCATAAATATGAAAATATCTTTCTCCTTATTATAAATCAGTAAAAAGTATAGGAATTCTATTGTGGATGTATGAATACTGTGTTGTGCCAAATAAGAGCAATAATATTCTTTATCCTTAGGTATAGGAATTCTATTGTGAAAGTATGCAAATTGTGTTGTGTCAAATAGGAGCAATAATATTCTTTACCCTTACTGTTGTGGAAGTATGCAAATTGTGTTGTGCCAAATATGAGTAATAATATTCTTTACCCTTACTAGAGATCTATAAAGAACATTGGCTAATTTAAAGTTTGAATAGTTCTGAAGACCAACTAAGCATGGAAGTTACTAGCTCTCACTCTAGAGTTCCCTCGATTCCCTCCACCTGGAGGTTAACATCTCGTATAAGAACCTAAAATAATAAACTAAGTTGGGGACTTTAACCTGTCACTTTAAAGTCCCCTAACTCTACACCCTTCAATGAATATTTTTCTATTTATTTGCACTCAATCATATGAACTGCATTTTCATTCATACAACCTTATGTGATTCTTTTCAATTGTTGTTGAGACAATTCCATCCTGGTTCTTACATGTTCTCACAATAAATTATAACATCTGGATTTGCCAAATCAAGAAGTAAATGAAGTACATGGATTTAAATCATCACAAACTCTTCCAACATTAAAGATCAATAATCTCCACAACTTTCATCCAACACTTAATTACTTATCATTTTAAGAGGAAATATAAAGAAAATTTCTCAGAATCGTTGGAGAAAACAAAATCACACTTGAGTTTAAAAGTAGAAATCATTGTAAAACCAATAATAAGTCTCGATTAAAACCAAAAGTAGTCTAAAATAAAAGATAAAAACTTATCTCAAGTCCTCCACCAAACTCTTGAAGTTCCTTTGAATCTCTTCTCTTTTACAATACTCTCAATATAAAGCTAAAATAAAAAAAAGANCCAAACTCTTGAAGTTCCTTTGAATCTCTTCTCTTTTACAATACTCTCAATATAAAGCTAAAATAAAAAAAAAGATAAATATGAGGTGCCTGAAAATCTCTCCAACTAACTCCCAAATTTTTGAACTTTCAAAACTTTTCCAGTACTTATAGGACCTCTTTTAAAGTCCCAATCTTCTTTCTTTTATAATTCTCCAAAAGGTGCCTTGGTATCTCTTCAAAATGTGACTTGATTTGATGTATTTCCACAAGAGATGCATCCTTTCACAATAATTTTCATCCATGATGGTTGTAACCACCTATTAAGCCAAAAGGTGCTTCAAAAAGGTCTTCAAAATTTGCAAAAACCGAATTTACTCATCCAATAACTACCACTGGCGCTTAAGCATGGGGCCTCTGATGCTTAGGCGCAGCCTTCTCTGTTTACCCGGCGCTTAGGCGCCTAGACACTTTTGCACATTTTTCACCTATTTGCTCCAAATTTGATACTTTTTCACTTCTTTAAGCATTTTTCACCTTTTTACATGTACCTGAAAGAAAAACACAAAAATACCTTCCATTAAATCGCAATATCTCAAAAATATGTATATNGTATTTCCACAAGAGATGCATCCTTTCACAATAATTTTCATCCATGGTGGTTGTAACCACCTATTAAGCCAAAAGGTGCTTCAAAAAGGTCTTCAAAATTTGCAAAGACCGAATTTACTCATCCAATAACTACCACTGGCGCTTAAGCATGGGGCCTCTTATGCTTAGGCGCAGCCTTCTCTGTTTACCCGGTGCTTAGGCGCCTAAACACATTTGCACATTTTTCACCTATTTGCTCAAAATTTGATACTTTTTCACTTCTTTAAGCATTTTTCACCTTTTTACCTGTACCTGAAAGAAAAAACACAAAAATACCTTCAATTAAATCGCAATATCTCAAAAATATGTATATAAATGTGTCTAAAAATAGTATATATTTTAGGCGTAGCAAAATCCCCCTAACTTAAAATGTTACTTGTTCTCAAGTGACACTTCAATCTTTAAAAACTAAATATGTATGATATGTATATGAGTTTCTTTAGGAGTTACTAAAATTTAGATTTAGAAATATAGGAGTCCAATTTAGAAAAAATATTCAGTAAATTAGACCAACTTAATGTTTAGAAATTTTTAATGTTAAGAATGATGAAAATATAAGTTCCTACTAATTCAGAAATATTGCAAGTCTTCCAAATTTAGAATTTAATTATTTTATTATCTCCACTTAAAAAATTTATTTAATNTGTTAAGAATGATGAAAATATAAGTTCCTATCTAATTCAGAAATATTGTAAGTCTTCCAAATTTAGAATTTAATTATTTTATTATCTCCACTTAAAAATTTTATTTAATAATAATTTTACTTACTATATTATATCTATAAGCTTAAGATTTTCTCAAGTCTTATACTTTAAAAAGATCAAATGGAGAGCCAATTTTTTATTAGGCACTAATTCTCAAGCTTCTCCTACCTTATATTTTTTCTTTTTCTTTTTTCTTTTTTCTTTTTCCTTTTTCTTTTTTCTTTATTTTTCTTTTTCTGTTCTTTTTTTTTTCTTTTTTTATTCTTTTTCTTTTTTTTCTTTTCTTTTTAGTCAAGATTACAATATATGGATAGACCTTTAATNTAATTTTACTTACTATATTATATCTATAAGCTTAAGATTTTCTTAAGTCTTATACTTTAAAAAGATCAAATGGAGAGCCAATTTTTGATTAGGCACTAATCCTCAAGCTTCTCCTACCTTATATTTTTTTCTTTTTCTTTTTTCTTTTTTCTTTTTTCTTTTTCTTTTTTTCTTTTTTCTTTATTTTTCTTCTTCTGTTCTTTTTTTTTCTTTTTTTATTCTTTTTCTTTTTTTTTCTTTTCTTTTTAGTCAAGATTATTATATCTGGATAGACCTTTAATGATTTGAATTCTACTTTTCCTTTCTTAAAGCAAAGTCTTGATACAAAACTTTTACTTATAAATATAATGATAGCTTTGAAAATTATTTTTAATAAAAGAAATTTTAGTATTAAAAATAAAAGTCAAAATTTCTAAAATTTTGAAAAATATAATGTTTCTTACGAAAGAGAANTTACTTATAAATATAATGATAGCTTTGAAAATTATTTTTAATAAAAGAAATTTTAGTATTAAAAATAAAAGTTGAAATTTCTAAAATTTTGAAAAATATAATGTTTCTTACGAAAGAGAATTACTTATGTTAATCATTTTCTACACTAAAAACTTTTAACTTAAAGTTTTTCTTCATTACTCAAAATTTCAACTAAATCTTTTACTCATTTCTAAAATCAAATTTTACTTCCTTAATATAACTTAATATACATGATCATTTTTTATTTCTAAATCAAATTCACTTGTAGTTCATTTGTGAACAAATAAAATTAAAGTTTTGAAAATATNTCTTTTACTCATTTCTAAAATCAAATTTTACTTCCTTAATATAACTTAATATACATGATCATTTTTTATTTCCAAATCAAATTCACTTGTAGTTCATTTGAGAACAAATAAAATTAAAGTTTTGAAAATAATTTTCATCCCCCTAAACTTAAATTTTTATCAGATTAAATAGTTTAACATCAAATACATATAAGCGGGAATAAAAATAAGAATAACATGCTTACAGGAATTTTTATATCCTAATGATACAAGTATAAAAATAAAAACATGAGTAAAATTAATTTTGATCAAATTTTCTAATATTTTCATTTCAATTCAACATGTAGAGATTTAATAGACTTCTAAATAGTGGGTATAAACATATAAGCAAACTAACACACTAACTTGACTTCAAAATCTCAATATAAGAACAAACTCACAAACATGATAAAAAAAATATAGCGTAGTAGTTTCCTAAGTTTCAAATTGNTCATCCCCCTAAACTTAAATTTTTATCAGATTAAATAGTTTAACATCAAATACATATAAGCGGGAATAAAAAAAAGAATAACATGCTTACAGGAATTTTTATATCCTAATGATACAAGTATAAAAATAAAAACAGGAGTAAAATTAATTTTGATCAAACTTTCTAATATTTTCATTTCAATTCAACATGTAGAGATTTAATAAACTTCAAAATAGTGGGTATAAACATATAAGCAAACTAACACACTAACTTGACTTCAAAATCTCAATATAAAAACAAACTCACAAACATGATAAAAGAAAAATATAGCGTAGTAGTTTTCTAAGTTTCAAATTGAAGACCTAAGTTAGCAAGATTTTCAACTTTACAAAAGACATAGAACTAAGTNTTGGCTCGTTAACTTAGCGAACGAGCCGAAAATGAGTTGTTCGCCAACAACAAGTCATTTTGACAGCACTAGTCAAGAATAAGCTAGCTCACTAACTAGTTGATTTTTTTTTGGTTAATTTTTTAATTTGGGAAATTGAGCAAAATTAACCGNCTTGTTTGGCTCGTTAACTTAGCGAACGAGCCGAAAATGAGTTGTTCGCCAACAACAAGTCATTTTGACAGCCCTAGTCAAGAATAAGCTAGCTCACTAACTAGTTAATTTTTTTTTGGTTAATTTTTTAATTTGGGAAATTGAGCAAAATTAACCACAAATGCACGCATATGTAAGCCTTTGATCACTTCATTGAAAGACAAAGCTCTTGACCATCAAATCAAGAAGTTTTTCATAGTTGGAACCTAAAAACACTGTTAATTTGAAATTCCACAAAATTTTTTATTTTGTCAATTATTTTGCCATATCTTTTTTCCAAACAATATTTTATTCTTCTANGAACCTAAAAACACTGTTAATTTGAAATTCCACAAAATTTTTTATTTTGTCAATTATTTTGCCATATCTTTTATCCAAACAATATTTTATTCTCCTTATGAGATGTATGAGTTGTCCTTGGATCTGTTTGATGTGGTTAAGAATTTAAACCCATATTAACCCTACCCAGCATAAGCAATATTTGATATATAATCTAATAGTGCTAGACCCAAAACAAAATGTACGGTGGCCTAATTTATACAAGCCTTCTGAGAAAAAAAGTAATTAATAGATTGGAGTTAGAGTTATCTTCTTATAAGAATGCCTTTTTTTTTTTTATTAGACATGTAAGATGGAGTTTTTGGTTTGCTGTGAAATGATAAGAAATAGATCCAAGCTTCTTTTGATGTTTAATTTTCAACATGAACTCAACCTTAGCCTTAAATAAGTCTATCTATATTTAAATATTTCAAGTGATGTTCAATTTGAGTTATTGTGTCGGCAGAGATTTTAACACTCGCTATCACAACAAATTTTAACATCTAGATTGGCTAAATCAAGAAGTAAATGAAGTGTATGAATTTAAATCATCACAACTTCCAACATTAAAGATCAATACTCTTCACAACTTCCATCCAAAACTTAATTACTTATCATTTTAAGAAGAAAGCTAAAGAAAACTATTCAGAATCCATGGAGAAAACAAAATCATACTTTAGTTTAAAAGAAGAAATCATTGTCAAACCAACAACAAGTCTCGATTAAAACCAAAAGTAGTCTAAAACAAAAAGATAAAAAACTTATCTCAAGTCCTCCACCAAACAGTTGAAGTTCTTTTAAATCTCTTCTTATTTACAATCACTCAAAACAAAATAATAAAAAGGATAAAGTAAATAAAAAGTGGTTCCTGAATATCTCTCCAACTAACTCCCTAGAAAAGAACTTTCAAAACTTGCCAATATTTTCAGGACTCTTTTCTAAGTCCTCTCTTATTTCTTTTATAGTTTTCCAAGAGGAAATTAAGTCAATAGTGGATGAACTAAAGAAATCAACCTTGGGACTGAGGAACAGCCCCAACCCACCTTTATATGTTCTCTACTCAATAAGGAAGAATCCACAAAATTGATAGAATTATTGTCATAATTTAAAGATTGCTTCGCATGGAGCTATGATGAAATATCAGGATTGTAATTAGAGGTCGCAGTTCATAAACTTGCGGTTAATAAAGATATGACCCTTGTAAAATAAGCTCCCAGAAGGATGTTCCTTGAGATAGAGCAACAAGTCATTGTTGAGATAAAGAAGTTAATACAGGCTAACTTTGTAAGAGAAGAGAAATACCCCACATGGTTTGCCAATATTGTACCAGTTAAGAAGAAAAATAGACAAATCTGTGTATATGTCGACTTTAAGGATTTAAACAAAGTGTGTCCAAAAGATGACTTTTCCTACCGATGCCAGAATTAATGGACATCACATCGACACTTGATATTTTCTCTTTCATGGATGGATCGTCAGCTTACAACCAAATCAAGATGGCTTCAGAGGAGGCAATACTTACAACCTTCAGAACACCGATTGGGATCTTTTGCTACATAGTAATGTCATTCGGGTTGAAGAACGCCGGAGCAACATATCAATGAACTATGATGAAGATCCTTAACGACCTCATTCACAACCAAGTGGAGTGTTATGTAGATGGTTTGGTCATAAGAAGGAAGCAAAAAATAGACCATTTGTACGATTTGAGGATCGTGTTCGAACGATTGTGATAATATAATCTCAAGATGAATCCCTTAAAGTGCGCCTTCGGCATTACCTCTAAGAAATTTCTAGGATTCGTTGTTCGTCATTGGGGAATCAAGATCGACCCGGATAAGATTAAAGCTATCTTGGAAATGCCTCCTCCCAAAACTTGAAACAACTTTGCTCCTTCCAAGGAAAATTGACATATCTGAGACACTTTATTTCTAATCTCTCAGGTAGGTGTCAGCTCTTCTCGACATTAATTAAAAAAAATGCCAAATTCATTTGGGAAGAGAAATATCAATAGGTCTTTGAGGACGCAAGCACTATTTAATGACACTTCTTGTTTTGGCCCCCCTATCACGGGAAAACCTTTGATAATTTATATTGCGGCCTTAGACGACTCTCTCGGAGCCCCATTGGCTCAAGTCAATGACGAGGGTAAGAAAAATGCACTCTACTACTTAAGTCGACGTCTAATACCGACGGAGGTAAAGTATCCGCCTATTGAGAAACATTGTCTAGCTTTAATTTTCATCGCCAAAAAACTTAGCCATTACATGCTTTCTCATAAAATTACCATTATTTCGAGATTTAATCCATTGTAATGTTTGATGACCCGACCAACACTTTCTTGATGTTTAGCAAGGTGGTTAATGATTTTATTACAATTTGATATAATTTTTTTCCCCTCTGCGCTATCAAAGGACAAATTCTAGCAAATTTTCTTGCAGCGCACCCACTTCCAACTGAGTCCCCTCTCAACAATAAATTGCCAAACAAACAACTACTGCAAATAAAACCGTCTAGTGCCAGACATTGGTAAATGAACTTTGATGGGGCTTCATCAGCCAGAAAAGACAAAGGATCAAAAATGATTATACCATGCAAAGCAGAAATTGGTCTGATTTTCATTACACTAATAAGGGCATGCTGAGATTCTCCTATCACCTGACAGGGTCTTGCATAAACAATGAAGCAGAATATGAATCGTTGAGCACCAGGTTGGACTTCGCAATCTCGATGGATATAACAGACATTGCCATCTACGGCGACTCACAACTCGTCATCCAACAAGTTGCAGACAATATAATATTTTGAAACCAAGGTTAGCAGAATACCATCGGCACACAATGAAGCTACTTGAACAGATCCCCAGTGTGACTCTCTACCAGATTCTTTTGGGGAGATAATGCCAATTTCGATGCTCTAGCAAAACTTTCCAAGGAATTGGCATGTCCACCAGAGGATTTCATTGATATTACAGCATAAGGATGATTAGTTTTATCTCGGATCGGCCTCGATAATTTACATAAATCTAAAAAAGGAAGAAGAAATGATGATTATAGTTGCTGACATTAATGAAGACTGACGCAAGCCATTAATAGAATATTTGCAAACTGAAAAGCTGCTAGAGGACAAGTCTGAGGCATACCACATCATGAAAAGAGCTATTTCATATGCTCTAGTGGGTGATGTCCTCTACAAAAGATCGTTCGATCAGATGTGATTGAGATGTCTAAGCAGAGCTGAAACACAGAATATTCTCAAAGAAGTAAATGTCGGATTATGTAGTGCTCACCAATCAAGGCTGAAGAAGAGAACGAAGATCAAGAGACTCGGATATTATTGGTCAGCAATGATATTAAATTGCATGGATACAACTAGAAGATGTCACCTTTGCCAAGTGCTTGGGGTGATCTTAAACCAACCTCCGAATGTGCTACACCTAAATATTGCCTCGTGGCCATTCGAGTGTTGAGGCACGAACATAATAAGTCTAATAGACCATCCATCCTCTAAGGAACATAGATTTATTCTTGTCACTACAAATTACTTCTCCAAGTAGGCAGAGGCAGTGTCATTACGAAATGTTACAACACAGCATGTTCTGTAATTTTTCAAAAGTCAAATCGTGTAGTGTTTTGATGTACCACGCAGGCTGACAAATGGGACAGCCTTCAAGAGCACAAAGATCAACAACTTTGTCAAAAGACATGGGATAGCTGGAGGTACTCTACAATTTACTATCCTATGTAAAATGGACTGACCGAGGCCTTCAATAAGACGCTTGTGCAAATCTTAAAAAATACATTAGATGAAAACAAAAGAGTTTGGTATAATAAACTGTTCAAAGCATTGTGGGCCTACTAGACAACGTTCAGAACTCCTGCTCAATGTACACCCTACGCACTTTTGTATGGGTCTGAGACCGTGCTGCCGCTGGAGGTTCAAACACTGTCTCTCCGAGTCGCTATTGCCAAACAAATTACAACAAAAAAAAGTTAAAAACTCAGACTTGAAGAATTGGAAACTCTTGAGGGAAAACAACTAAAAGCACAGCAAATTTTGGAACTTTACCAAACAAGGAGGGTGCAGGATCATGACAAATTAGTCCGCCCGAGGGCGTTCAAAGTTGGTGACCTCATTCTCATTCACAAAAGACCTATTCTTGCCCACCACAAAATATGTGCAAATTTTCAACCAACTTGGGAGGGACCATTCGTCATAGAGGAAGTTTACTCAGGAGGATCTTACCAGCTGGTGGATTTTCGTGGTGAAAGACCTATGCTACCAGTCAATGGCCGCTACTTGAAGACATACTACTTGATGTGACACTGCTTGAAATAAACCTTCTTTTTGAAACTTTGATTATTTTGGGTTTATTTTTTTGGCCAAGTGTCTGTGACTGGGTCTAAAATTTTGTAAAAAAGTTAACCTCAATAAAATAAAATTTTGGAATTTGTTCAGTTTAATTTTCTCCTTTTGTCCCGAATTTTGAAATTCCATTAAATTAAAATAAATTAAATAAGAAACTTTCAATTGTCTAAATTAAAATTTGTGTTTAATAAGCTCTTCATTTTTGTTTTTGTTAATGCTAAATTTCAGCGCACTAATGTTTTTATGTCTTCTGGAGAAAAACGTCGGGACGAAAGCTGATTTTTGCCTTTAGAGACATATATTCCATTACCTACAGAGACAAATGTGGATATGAGGGAACCACCTCAATGATCTCAAAGGATCCCTACGAAAGAACTGGAAAGGATGAACAAAGTTAAAAGACGAGAATTTGAATTCTATGAGGAAATACAAGGAAATTTTGTCAACATTCTGGAAGGTCTGGAGCTGTATAAGTGTCTTCTCTGAAAATGATGAAAGAAGGATTCTAGACTGCATTTTTGACTTGAGAGACAGAGGTCGAGCTGGTCTGCTAATGGAGAGAAATTATTCAGAACTTCAAAAGCAGATGTGCGGAAAGGGCAGGATAACCATCTAATGTGGTTGTTGCTACAATTTCACCAAAGATAGGCAAAGGAACCCCCCAGGTATCTTAAGAAATGATGATGTGGATCCTATGCCTTCTGAAATAAAGAGAATGATCAAGATGATGGCCAGATAGAGTATACTACCAGCCGATTGCATTCCAAATAGCTATATAATCAACATCTACGATGAAGGAGATTGCATTCCCCCGTACATAGACCATCATGATTTTGTCAAAACTTTCTGCACAGTATCATTCATGAGCAAGAGCAATATAGTGTTCGGGAAAGAAATTGATGTTATCGGCATTGGGGACTTCAGAGGATCTGTTGAGATTCCACTACCAATGGGTTTAGTATTGATTCTTAAGGGAAAAGGAGCAGACCTTGCCAAGCACTGCATTCCAAGGGAAAGACACCACAGAGTATCTGTTACTTTCAAAATAATTGACAACAACAAGATGTCATATGGGTTCTGACCAAATCCAGAGTTAGAGGAGCTGCACCCGTACGAGCTATGAGATGTTTGCACCTCTATGTACACGTAAAAGGAATTCTTGTCCTCGAGTGTGGCTTAGTAGGTCAGCTTGATCAAAAGCTTGTCCCACAGAGGACATATAGACAATTTTTGTCACCTTTTGTATTACGTCTGGGAAGCATATATGATATGTACTAAGCATATGATGTTTCAGATGTATTCAACATGATTTTCTCTTTTCATGCTTTCAGCATGTACTCGGTTTGTAACACCTGTTTGAAGCAGATTAATGAAATTTCTTTTAGTTTTCATCCTGTTTGTCAAATTGCTCTTTTGTGTGACTGATAAAGAGCCGAGGAACCATACATTTGTTCTGAATTATAATGAACGAAGAACAATATAATGAAATTCTGATGTTAAAATTTAAATTTATTTTTGAAAATAAAGTGACAAAAATTAAATTTTGAAAATGTACTTTGATAATTAAATTTGATAAAGACAGCAAGAAAAGAAAATGATAGGTTTTGTTGAGTTCGTTTCTCTCAGGTTCGAGGTTTCTTACTCTTTACTTGTGTAGCACGACTATCCTTGTCTATACTAATTTCTTCACATTCCCCCAGAGTTTCACACTCTATACAAAATCTTACAAATTTTCCTCACCAATGTCAATCTTCACATGTCACATATCTATGAATTGAACACCACAAATTCTCTATACTATTTTCATGTTGTTCTCGGGTTTAGCACCGAGATTCAGATATTTTCCTTGTCACCACTTTGGTTGGATATGAGTCTTAGAGCTTTCCTTCTCAGCATGACAGATATATTTTCCCTGCTACCTCTTGGGTTGGATGTGAGTCCCAGTGCTTTCCTCCCCAGCGTAGCAGATATTTCCCTTGTCACCATTTAGGTTGGATATGAGTCCCAGAGCTTTCTTTCCTAGCACGACAGATATATTTTCTTCGCTACCTCTTGTGTTGGAAGTGAGTCTCAGCGCTTTCCTCATCAACGTATCAGATATTTCCCTTATCACCATTTAGGTTGGATATGAGTCCCAGAGCTTTCCTTGCTAGCCTAACAGATATATTTTCCTCGCTACCCCTTGGTTTAGAGGTGAGTCTCAGCGCTTTCCTCTCCAACGTAGCAGATATTTTCCTCGTCACCATTTGGGTTGGATATGAGTCCCATAACTGTCCTTCCTAGCATGACCGATATATTTTCCCGCTACCTCTTAGGTTAGATGTGAGTCCCTGAGCTTTATTTTCCAATGTACTGATATGTTTCTGATCAGCTCATGAGTTGGATGTGAGTCCTTGTGCTTTCCTTCTCAATCTAGTCTTTCTGCCACCTCTTGGGTTAGAGGTGAGTCCCAGAGCTTTCCTCCCTAATGTGACACATATCATTGAGATAGGTTTAAGGTCACCTTATATGGAGTAAGGCATCATATTCTCATCTTTAAAGATCGATTTAATACCACCTTAAATGGAGTAAGGCATCTGATTCTCTACCCATATCTTCGAGATAAGTTTAAGGCCACCTTAAATGGAGTAAGGCATCCTATTCTCATATTTTGAGATCAATTTAAGACCACCTTAAATGGAGTAAGGCATCCGATTCTCTACCCATATCTTCGAGATAGGTTTAAGATCACTTTAAATGGAGTAAGGCATCTTAAGACCACCTTAAATGGAGTAAGGCATCTGATTCTCTACCCATATCTTCAAGATAGGTTTCAGGCCACCTTAAATGGAGTAAGGAATCCTATTCTCATCTTTTGAGATTGGTTTAAGACCACCTTAAATGGAGTAAGGCATCAAATCTCTACCCATATCTTTGAGATAGGTTTAAGACCACCTTAAATGGAGTAAGGCACCCTATTCTCATCTGCCAAGATCATTTTAATACCACCTTAAATGGAGTAAGGCATTTGATTCTCTACCCAATTTCTTCAAGATAGGATTAAGACCACCTTAAGTGGAATAAGTCATCCTATTCTCATCTTTCGAGATCGATTTAAGACCACCTTAAATGGAGTAAGGCATATGATTCTCTACCCATATCTTCGAGATAGGTTTAAGAACACCTTAAATTGAGTAAGGCTTCCTATTCTCATCTTTCAAGATCAATTTAAGACCATCTTAAATGGAGTAAGACATCCAATCTCTACGCATATCTTCAAGATTGGTTTAAGTCCACCTTAAATAGAGTAAGGCATCTGATTCTCTTTCTAGGATTGATATATAAATTTCAATTCCCATATCGAGGTCAATACCTAAATTCTGATTCCCATCTTCCCAAACCCTTGCAAACAAAATCGGGAAATTAAATTTTCATCGTGACCATCGTGGTCATCTTCGGAATTCTTTTCCTTCTAATTCCCGCAAGAGTTCCAAATCTTCAATTTTGATCAAGTGTTCACTTGCCAACTCCCCAGCGGAAGCAACTGTCACTCAATTCCCCATTTCGCTCTTAGCATGTTGGCTTAGATATTTGTGTTGGTTTTGATGATATCTTTTGTCAACGCCAATACGAGCGGTGTGCTTGCCCAAGCACACCACACCTATTGGGAGTCCATTTTTTTACCTCACTTTTGGTTGAGGTTTAGTTTTCTCCTTAGTAGCCTAGGGTCTAGTCATAAGACTTTCCTGTTGACTATTCCTAGAGAACTAGTAAAGGAACCCTCACCATTAGAAATTCTAAACTCTTCTTTGCTCAACTTGAAGTTCCACATATTGGTCCTAACCTCTAACACTTAGTAGGTGGGGTCAATATAGGGGAGCTCAAGGAGGGTTCCCATAGGATTGCTTGGCCTTAAGGTGAACCCTCTGGTGGTGTGGTCTTGGTTACTCTCACTCACACTCTTGCACATTACACTTCCACTCACTACCTTATGCCTAGGCCTACCTAGCTTTGAACCCTTAAGCCTTTGGGAGACTCATGTAGATGGTCCCCTAGACCCACTTGCCCTAGGCTAGGGTCTAGCTAAGACCAGTACATGGAGGACCGAAAGTAGAGGAGTCCATTGGTCCATAGCTCAAATAGGGTGGTTTGCACCTCACTTTCACCAAAATACCAATATTAGCCTTTTGCCCCAAATCTACCCAATTTACCAAAGTACCCTTGAAACTCCAAAAATTCCCAATTTCACCCAAAATACCCAAATTTGCTCAAAAATCATCTCAAACCATTTCAAACCACTCAAATTGCCCAAAACATCACAAAATTACCAAAATACCCCTCAAATTGCCAAAATTACCAAAATATCTTTGGTGGGCCAAACTTTCCCAAAACCTTCAAAATCATTTCAAATGTTCCCAAAATCAATTTTGACCCTTGAATTGAACTTAATTTGATCAATTTGACCCATTTTGACCAAAAGCCCCAAATTGCCCTTAAAGGCCCAATTACCCCCAATTCACCCCAAATGTCCACCAATTTGATCCCAATTTTCTTTAATTTCAATTATAAATTCAAATTCATCATGAAAAAACTTAATTAAAACCAAATCCAAGTCCAATTGATCCACATTGGAACCCAATTTTAGCCCAAGTCAAAAAATCCCCAATTTGACCCAAAATTGAAATCTCACCCAATTGAACCCCAAATCTATCCAATTCCCTCAATTTTGCATCATGAACTCTTCAAAACACTTCCACATACCAAATTGAACCTTAAATTGATCTTGGTCAAGTCCCAATTTTACTTAGAACCAACTTGGACCAAATCCCCAAATTTTTCCCCAATTTAGCCATATATTCAAATGTCCCCAAATTGAATGCTCAAACCCCAAAATTGGAACCCAATTGAGGTTGAGAATGCTTCATAACATCCCTCTAGACCATTTTGAACCCTAAATTTGGACTTGGCCCAAATCTAGCATAACTCTCACCCAAGTCTAACCCAACACCCCAAAATTGATCAAATGCTCAAAACCCTTCAAATTGACCCATTAAAACAATTCAAAATCACTCCAAATATTTTCTAAACTCTTTATGACAATCATCTACACCAATTTGCTTAATTGATTGTGTCCAATATCATTTCTAACCCAACCCAAACTCAACTTCAAGCCAATTTGACCCAAATTGAACCCATGCACCAAAATTGACCAAGCCATCTCAAATTGATCAAGCCAAAGCTTCTACAGCTAACTTCTGCACCCTAGTGACCAGTTTAGACTCACCTAGCCCACCCAAGACGCGATATGGACCAACGGTCCCCTAATTTAAGGGATTTCACCCATATTTTACTTAAACTTGAAATATCTTCTCCATCATTGCTTACCCTTGGGAGTTAAACATAATTAGACAATCCCTGATCTCCTTGAGCTCAAGGGTACCAGACTCTGGCCAGCCACCACTTCAGCCACCAAAAACAGTCAGCCCATGGGAGCCCCAAATGGCCAAAACCCAAAATTTGAACTCCCTGACATGGCTCACTCCAATTGGATGCTTATGCCTTTCTTCCCTCCACCTCAACAAGCTTTAACACCCATCAAACCCCCCTGAGCTCCACCAGGCAGCTGATACACCTAAAATATATAGTGTTTTTAGACACATTTTTATATCTATTTTTTAGATATTACACTTTAATGGAAAGAATTTTTGTGTTTTTATTGCAAATACAAGTAAAAATGAAAAAAAAATGCTTAAAGGAGTAAAAAAGGATCAAAATTAGAGCAAAAATGTGAAAAATTGTGCAAAAGAGTTTTGGCGCCTAAGCGCCAGATCCGGCGCTTTAGCGCCCGATCCGGTGCTTTAGCGTCGGTTAAACAGAGAAGGTCGCACCTAAGCGCCGAGACCCCACACTTAAGCGCCAGTGACAGTTATTAGACGAGTAAAATCGGTTTTCACAAATTTCAAAAAGGTTTTTGAGTCACCCATTGGCTTAATAGGTGGTTGTAACCACCATGGACGAAAATTATCATGAAAGGATGCGTATCTTGGGCAAATACATCGAATCAAGTCACATTTTGAAGAGATCCCAAGGCCTTTAAAATCTTATGAGGGAGAATTAAATTTGTTATGACATTAGTTATGATTGATAGTATTGTTTGAATTTATTATTACATTAAAGAATTTTACAAATACCAAAATATCACACCAAATGGGATACCACAAATGAATTAACTCACTTGAAGGGATGCAATATGCTCCCGCAATTTGACAATGTCATCCCCAAATTTATGAGCCCGTTGCCTAATATCCATGGTGACTTTTTTTGAAGTAGTGTCAAGTTGGTTAATAAAATACCCTTTTTCCTGTTAAGTCCAAATGTCTATTGTCAGCTTCTTTGATATTTTGAAATCTGGTGACCATTTGTAGTATTGTCTTTTCAAGTTTAATATTGGCTTGAAGAGTGAATATCATTATATCTTCACTGATTCAATAAATTTATGTAAACTTCAAAATTTATTTATTAAAATAAAATATGATTGATGAGTTTGAATTTGGTGTTTTAGTAGATCCCTCAGTCATAGCTCGATTCTCTAGATTGGCTTCCTTCACTTGTCCCTTAGAATTAGTGGGGAATTTACGTAGTCATCCCATTCCACTTCTAACAAGTTTTAGAAAACAATAGCTTGCTCAGTTGTGATTGAAGCGAGAAGTTTTTTTAATGATCTTGATAATAACAAACCCATTTGATAGCTTTTTTTAGTGTCTTTTTAAAGTAAATAATCATAATAGCTAACTTGATAGTGACTTCCAACTTCAAACTTCTCCAAATTTTCTCTTTATTTTTGTTAAAGGTTGCGAGGGAAAAAATTCACCTGTAGCTTTTGCACTTCTCCTGCCTCTTATAACTCTCAAATAATATTACAATGGCCTCTATGTTGTTACACTTCATAAAATTCTTCATATCTTCAATGTGAGAGAAAGATAAGCCAAGAACTTCAAAAGAAAGTCATGAAGTATTTATTAGACTTGAATAGTTAATAAGTTGACATATTCTTAAATTAATGTAATAATTCATTATAAACTTTAAATAGTCAATGAATTGACCAGCAGTCAACACAAGCATTCAGTAATCATTACTTTGATCACTTTTCAAAAAAAAAAAAAAGGAATAAAAGAAGCATATAATCTTTTATTATATTTGTAAATATCTTTAAANGTAATAATTCATTATAAACTTTAAATAGTCAATGAATTGACCAGCAGTCAACACAAGCATTCAGTAATCATTGCTTTGATCACTTTTAAAAAAAAAAAGGAATAAAAGAAGCATATAATCTTTTATTATATTTGTAAATATCTTTAAGGATATATGAGATCAAAAAATTGAATGAACATTCCAATATCAATTAAGTTGAGTTTAATCAATATGTATCAACTCATGGTGACTTAGCAAAGTAAAAAAGGAATCAATTCATGAAAGCTATTAGAAGGCACATTAAACTCATAGCTAAGTACCAATTCATCCAAATATATTTGATTGACTTTATTTGATCCAAAAACTTTACAAACTCACTCAGATTGGCTAGTCTTATGATTTGAAATGAGAACTATCCCAAGGCTCTAACTTAGTAATTAATTCAAAGTAAATACATGGAGAATTAATAGAAACTCATAGATTTTAATTGAATTTAACACATGATATAAGCTTTTTTTCACTTAAAAATAAATTATTATTATTATTTATGTAATTAAATAGGGTTAACATATCTATTTTCATATTAAAGTATGTGTTTCAAGCNACTCATGGTGACTTAGCAAAGTAAAAAAGGAATCAATTCATGAAAGCTATTAGAAGGCACATTAAACTCATACTAAGTACCAATTCATCCAAATATATTTGATTGACTTTATTTGACCCAAAAACTTTACAAACTCACTCAGATTGGCTAGTCTTATGATTTGAAATGAGAAATATCCCAAGGCCTCTAACTTAGTAATTAATTCAAAGTAAATACATGGAGAATTAATAGAAACTCATAGATTTTAATTGAATTTAGCACATGATATAAGCTATTTTTTCACTTAAAAATAAAATATTATTATTATTTATGTAATTAAATAGGGTTAACATATCTATTTTCATATTAAAGTACGTGTTTCAAGTCTTAAAATGTTACTTTACTTATATATCTTAAATATAACATTTTCTTATATGGATGTACTTTAAGGTAAACTTTAAATAGAATGTTAGAAGACAAGCCTATAATATTATATTTTATATTGATATGTTCTTATGAATAAATATTAGTATCATCCTATTGACCTCACATTTGTGGAGGTCTAGTCTTCCTTCCTTAGAAACCTAGGATCTAACCATAAGACTTTCCTATTGACTATCCTAGAGGACTAGTGATGGAACCCTTCCCCCTTAGAATATCTAAACAAATCTCTTAGCTTTTCTTGGAGTTCCACATGTTTGTTTCTAACCTTTAGAACTTAGTAGGATAGAACCAGGGTGGAGGAGCTCAAGAAGAGTCCCCACAGGACTGTCTGGCCGGGTTAGCCCTCGGCGGTGTGGTCTTGGTCAGCCTTGCACAAACACACAACTGAACCTCTCACTTTCACTCAAAAGCTAAAATCCTAAACTAAGCATGCTTAGCCTGATTACTTACTTATTTGGAGATTCATGTGGGTGGTCCCCCAAACTCTTAGCCCCTCGCTAGGATGGCTAGGACCAGCACATGGAGGATCCAAAATGAGGGTTCCCTTGGTCCTATGACACCAAATGGGTAATTTTGTGATTAGTCTCATGATTGAACCATAATTTTGCTCAAATTCCCAATTTTGACCCTTTGCCCCAACATTTTTCATAATTACCAAAATGCCCCTGAAACCCAAATTTTCCCAAACATTGCCCAAATTCTCAAATACTCTCCAAAAATCATCTCAAATCACCTCAAACTATCCAAATTGGCTAAAACACCTCAAAATTCCCAAAACACCCCTAAATTTGCCAAAATTGCCAAAATACCCCTCATGCCCCAAAAAATTGCCAAAATTTTCAAATTCACTCTAAATGTACCCAAAATCAATCCTAACTACCCATTGGGCCCAATTTGATAAAATGAACCAATTTTGACAAAAATCCCAATTTTGCCCCTAAAGGCCCAAATTCCCAAAATTCATCCCAATTTCAAACCCAAATTGAACATCAATATGTCTGATCCCAATCTACACCAATTAAAATCCCAATTGAACCAACCTCCAAACCTTAATTTCGATTTTGTGCCAAAATCCCCAATTTGACCATACCTTCAAATTAAAATCCCAATAGACTTCCCAATCACTCATGACAATATTCTACACCTAATTTAACATTAAATTAACCTAAATCCAAATTCAATCCCAAACCCAGGTCCAAGCCAAATCCCATGGTTTTGATTCAAAACCCTAAACTCACTTCAAGGCATTTGGTTTAGCCCAACCTTAGGCGCCATAGTCACATTTTTCACCCTAAGAGCCAACCAAGATCCACCTAGCTCACCCTAGTGGTGCCATCGACCAAGGGTCCCTTGATTTGGGATATCTCTTCCCATATTTGACTAAGTGACAAGCTTGTCATCACAAGATTAAATCCCCATCTCGGTCACAATTAAATCTTCTTTAGCTTCCCTGCACCACCTAACTACTAGCTCAGCCCCGGCTGACCTGCCTAGTGGTCGAAAAACACCTTGCCTGAGAGGTCCCAAATGGATCAAACCCAAAATTGGGACTCTCTGAGCTGGCTCACTCCTATTGGCCAATTGCGCCATTTATCCCTCTACATTAGCGTCCTCTCTGCCACCCTGGCTTGCTATGATGGCATCCTTGACTCCCTCTATAAATTGAGCACACCTCACGACCAAGTAGAGAGATCATCTAATTCCTTGGGGAGACTCTGTTAAAATCCTTCAAGAGCTTCTCCAAACCTTCTTAAGTTCAATCCCACTCTCCTCAGCCTTCTATAGCCACTGTCTTATTGAAATTTTGAGCTCAAAATCCAGGACAATTTTTTGTCATTCCATTATCCCCCACCAAACTCCAAATTAACTTGCTAATACGCTCATTAAAGCACAAGGAGAAGTTCCCCACTAAATGTCTTCATCCTTTGAGCAACAGACTTTGACAAAGGTCTTACCACCCTCTGATCAAACTCTTACCTAGTCCCCATACCAGAAGAAGGTGATGCTTCAAGCATGTTTGTGGGACTCCAGAGAAGCTTCTGCAAGCATCCGATTGAGGCCACACCTCTTGGACAAAGGTATAACTCCAAATCCCTAAATTTTGGCTCAGTTTCATCAATTATGAAGTAGACCTATATTTCATATGCATGTGACTGCATAAATAGGTTTTCCTGACCTTGATGAAGCTGTAGGAACAAACTCCATGCAATTTTATCGAGTATTAAGCGAGATATTAGGACTAAAAGCTGGACGGTTCACAGGTTAGGTCAGTTGGGGAGAATCGTCTGATCGCGTGTGTATCAGATGGACAGTTTGGATCACGCTTGACGAAGGATCTGTTCATGAACCGCGAGCCGTGTAGCAAGCTAAGGTGTAGAGCACAACAAATCAGGAGCCTCCATGTACGTTTTCAGAGCTACTGAGGTTAAGCTGGCTGACACGTGGATAAGAAGATAATTAGGCATTTTTTATTTAATCAAATACTGAAACTTTGACAAATCATAACTAGGTGTAGAAATATCATAAAAAAAAAATAAAAATACCATATTACTCAGTTAATAGAGGAGAAAATTAGGAGCTAAAAACAAAAATTATTTAATTTGTATTTTATTTTTAATTAATTAAATACGCCAAAGCCTGTTTTAATTCCATTTAGTTAAATATTAATCACCATGATTTGAAATTTTGAGGATTTATTTTGCATGGGATTTGGAGTGTTCTCTAATTTTTTCAAAGTCAAAGAACACTTCTAACTATAAAAGTCCCAATTTTCAAAGTTAAGTCACAATTTTTTTTATTAAAATATTTGTATAAATTAAAATATAAATTAGAAAAATATGGAACTTATTTTGATAGGTTCAGTGTGGTTAGAGGACCCTAAGAAAAATATTAAATGAGTTTGAATAATTTAGTGCATTATAGAATGTAATTAAGTCCTTAAAACCCATAAAAATTTAAATAAATAAAATATAATTTAATAAATCATAAAAGTTAATTCTAATGAAGATAACTATAATTTTAAGTCTCTATAAAAATTTGAAGTCAATTTGAAATGTATTTCATATCAAAATTTATTTTTCAAGTAAAATGAGATTTTTGGACTAAAATAATTATAATAAATAAAATATAATCAAGAAAATAATAAAAAGTGTTTTGAAGTGTTCCTTGTGAATAGGGGCACTCAAGAAAAATAAAATTGATGTTAAAATAAATATTTCAACTTTTGAGCTAATTTTTTAATTTATAAATAATTAAAAATAATTAAAAATCACAAACTTTTAAAATGCATCAAAATATCACAAATTGCTTCCTGATTACTTAGGACCACTTAAAACATTTTTTCTACTTTTCCAAATGAAGTTATGTATTTTTAAATGCCTAAAATGTATTTTTCTTAATTTTTCACTAAAATATATATAAAAAATAAGATAAATATAAAAATATATAAAATAAAATTTTTCAAGTTCCTTAAAGTCAGAGTGGCTACTAAAAATATATAAAATTTATTTTTAAAAA
>JXCR01111433.1:0-43502 GCA_002079205.1 Phalaenopsis hybrid cultivar | reverse complement strand
CTGGATCAGGAACCACAGTGGAGATTAAAAATCAAGTCATTTAAATATTTATATTTTCCAAAATTAATTATCTAAATGAATTAGGGTTTGTGAAAATTAGGTGTATTTTAAATGACTTGACTCATAAAAAATTTTCCTAAAGGCTCCCTGGTCATCATAAACCTTCCAAAATTTTCTTAGATTTTTCTAAGCAACATGCTAATTTCCATGATTATTTGAGCAAATAATGCACTTAAACTTTAAAAAATAATGGATCTATGTTTAGAGGTCTCCTCTGACTTTGGAAAAATTAGAGAATGTTTCCCTTAACAGAGGTTACAACATGCAAAAATTTCAAGCCAAGGTGATGTGTCAATATGCATGGAGAATCAAATGATTCAAAACATTGTTTAATTAATTAAAAATAAAATATGCATCAAATTTACTTGAAATTTATTCCACATTGTTCATCTTTGTTCACTAAACAAAACCGTATTTTTATTTTATTTTTGTAATTTTTCTACACAAAGTTATGGATTTTTGAAGTTAAGGGAGTTTAAATAAAAAGAAAAATGCCCTATTTTACTACTTATCCACGTGGCGCCTCGTCATCCTACAGCGGTTCCGAAACTCCACGTGGCGCGCTCTTATTTGACGTTGTCGTCCACGCCAGCAGCCACGCATCCCGCTATTTGTGTAAACAAGCATTGTCCGGCTTCATCTTGGTCATCCATCCGATACATGTGTGATCAGACGGCGTGTGGTCATCGTCTCTGATAGCTTAGGCCAAGAACCATCCACCTTTAAGGCTTGAGTTCTCTCTCATTTCTTAACCAAAAGAAATGAGAGATCTACTAACACAAGTGGTGGGACAGTTAAACGGAGCGAAATGGTGGGAGGGCCCAAGCATCATTGCATGAAGAGCGAAATGGTGGGAGGACAGTTAAACGGATACCAATATCCATTGAACTTTGACAGTTAAGGTAATTATCAAAAATAAGAGCGCGCCACGTGTGAAATTAAAAATGGTAATTGACCTCAAAATGACTTTATTCCACTTTGTTGTGGTACCGAGCAACATTACCACTTGCCCGCAATGATATTTATAAAACTCCTTAGTAATATAATCATCTTGTGTACATAAGAAAGGCTATTTCTGACTATCTTTTAAGTTTTTGGTATACCTTCTTCAAACTTGGCCTTATTTCTTTCCATCCATATAAACCATGCAACAATGAGGGGTATAGAAGCATAGTTCCTCTGACTAGTGTTTCAAACATCCAAAGGATAACAATGAGGGGTATAGAAGCAGAGATCATATCAAACAATGCAGGTAATTGACCTCAAATCGTAGATCGCAAATTTTGGTGCGATCTTGTCAACTANTGGTGAAAACTAAAAATTTTTACTTTAAAGTGTAGCTCTTACCTAGAGAAGATGAAATTCAAAGTTTCTTTGCCTCAAAATTGCCTCAAATCTGCCCAAAATCAAGCCCAATATGCAAAATCAAAGGTTGAAGGTGACTTAAGGGGGTAAAATGGAGGTTTGCGGGGCAAAACCTTTGTAGAATGATCTTGTCAACTGGAGCACTTGGACTGATCAACCCATGATTAACAAATCCTCTTTCCTTGATCAATCTCTTCTTTCTAATAATTTTATGATATGATCTCTGCTTGTCAAAACTAATAAACTTTCTTCTATTAAAAACTCCATACCTCGAAGTATTTTTAGAGTTGGAAGCCATGTAATCCAAAAATAGGAAGTTTCTAGGCGTCCTAGGCAGTTTTTAGGCCTTTAAAAATACCTCCCGACGGTTATTATTGAATGAAATCCCGTCAAAGTCCGCCAAAAGTTGCAAGAACCATCCAACCAACTCAGCGCCGCCGGCACTCTCAAGGGGCACTGCTGGCACTGAGATCAATTTCCTTGGCATCGTCGGTGCTAGTGGCCAAATTTTTGCAATTTTTTTTTATTTTTCGTTCAATTAAATCTCAACTTTTCTTCCAATACCAATATTAGGCTTAATTTATAATAAATGTAATTGTGTAGGATTATTATCAATTAATATATAAGACACTTATCAAACTAAATAGTAATACATAAACATAAAACTATGAGTTGTCTCCCATAAAGCACTTGGTTTAATGTCATCAGCCCGACATACCATTTGTTTAGTTGAGTTGACTTAACATTAAAAATTCATTAAATTGAGGTATGTGCCCTTCATAATAGCGTTTTAAATGATGCCCATTAACTTTAAATATCTTTCCAGTGTTAGTATATTTAATCACAACAATTCCATAATAATAAACTTTAATTACTTTAAATGGCCCTAATCATCTTAATTTCAGTTTTCCTGGAAACAATCTAAATCTTGTATTATATAATAGAACTTCTTGTCTAGATTCAAATTTCTTTTGAGTAATTTTCCTATCATACCATATTTTCATTTTCTCTTTATAGATTATTGCATTATCATATGCTTCATTTCTAATCTCCTCAAGTTCATTGAGTTGCAATAATATTTTCTTACCAGCATCTTTTAGATTAAAATTGAATTCCTTAATAGCCTAAAATGCTTTATGCTCTAATTGTACAGGTAAGTGACATGCTTTTCCAAATATTAGTCTGTATGGAGACATTCCTATAAGATTCTTATAAGCAGTTCTATATGCCCATAATGTTGTGTCAAGTATAGTAGACCAATCTAATTTATAAGGATTTACAGCCTTTTCTAAAATGCATTTAATTTCATGATTTAATATCTCTGTTAGACCACTAGTCTGAGGATGATAAAGAGTAGAGAATCTATGCATAATATCATATTTCTTAATTAATTTTTCAATTCTCTTATTCCTGAAATGAGATCCTTCATCGGTAATAATTATTCTCGGCATTCCATATCTTGTAAAAGTATTCTTAATTAAAAATTTAGAAACACTCCGAGCATCACATCTAGGTACAATTATAGCTTCAATCCATTTGGAAAAATAATCAACAACAAGTAATATATATAAGTTTCCAAATGAAGGCATAAATGCTCCCATAAAATCTAATCCCCACGCATCAAAAATTTCAACTTTCAATGTATAATTTAGAGGCATTTCATTTCTTTTAGATATATTTCCTACGTGTTGACATCTATCATACATTTTAATAAATTCATTAACATCTTTAAAAATAGTAGGCCAATAAAATCTAGCTTGTAAAATTTTATATGCAGTTCTATTTGTTTCAAAATGTCCTCCAATTTTAGAATCATAGCATCTTTCAATTATTTGTTCAGTTTCTTCATAAGACACACATTTTCTAATAATTAGATCTTTACATTATTTATATAAATATGGGTCATCCCAAAAACTTCTTTAATTGTGGATTTTTTATATCGGGTGGTAGAATATCACTTACAATATAATTCACTATATCAGCATACCACGGTACATCCATTTCATCAATACTATATAATTATTCATCAGGGAAATTCTCTAAAATTTCATTTGCAAAATTAGTTAATATTTTTATTTCTATTCTAGATAAATGATTAGCTATTTGATTATCATTTCCTTTTTAATCAATCACAGTAAAATCAAACTCTTGCAATAGAAGTATCCATCTAATTAATCTTGTTTTAGCATCATTCTTTTGCATTAAATATTTAATAGAAGAATGATCTGTATGCACTATACATTTAGTTCCAATTAAATAATATCTAAATTTATCAAAGGCATAAACAATAACTAATAACTCTCTTTTTGTTGTATTATAATTAATTTGAGCCTCTTTTAGAGTCTTGCTAGTATAATATATAACTTTAAAAACTTTGTCGTGCCTTTGTCCTAATACATCCCCAATAGCATAATCACTAGCATCGCACAATATTTCAAATGTTTTTCCCAGTTAGGTGGTACTAATATAGGTGCTGTGACTAATTTTTTCTTTAATAATTCAAATGCTTTTATGCATTCTTCATTAAAATCAAATTTCGTATCTTTTTCTAAATGTTGGCATAAAGGCTTAGTTATTTTTGAATATGCTTTTATGTCATTTTTCATCAAAATCAAATTTCTTATCTTTTTCTAAAAGTTGGCATAGCGGCTTAGTTATTTTTGAAAATTTTTTTATGTAGCGCCTGTAAAAACCAGCATGTCCTAGAAAACTTCTCACCCCTTTAACACTAGTAGGTGGTGGTAATATTTTTATAACTTGGATTTTTGTAGGATCTACTTCCATGCCTTTTTAGAAATTTTATGCCCAAGTACAATACCTCTTGCAACCATAAATTGACATTTTTCCCAATTTAATACTAAATTGACTTTTTCACATACTTCTAGAAATTTTTCTAAATTATTAAGGGATAATTCAAATAAAGTTCCAAATATGGAAAAATCATCCATAAACACTTCGATTCCATATTTTATAAAATTACTAAAAATTGACATCATACATCTTTGAAATATTGCAGGTGCATTGCATAGTCCAAAAGCCATTCTACGAAAAGCAAATGTTCCATATGGGCTTGTAAATGTTGTTTTCTCTGATCCTCTGGAGCAATTGGAATTTGGTGATAACTAGTATATCCATCTAAAAAATAATAATACTTATTCCCTGCTAATCTATCCAACATTTGGTCTTGAATGGGTAAAGAAAATTGATCTTTTCTGTTGGCCATATTTAATTTTCTATAGTCAATTCAAATTTGCCAACCAGTTACTTGTCTTATTGGTATTAATTCATTTTTCTCATTTTCTTCAACAGTCACTCCTTTCTTTGGAACACAGTGAATTGGGCTTACCCAAACACTATCTGAAATATGATATATAATTCCAGCATCTAACCATTTTAAAATCTTTTTTTTTAATAACTTCTTTCATTATCGGGTTTAATCTTCTTTGAGGATCATCTTTAGGTTCATATTATTCATCTAATAAAATTTTATGCATACCAAATTGAAGGACTAATTCCTTTAATATATGCTAAAGTCCATCCAAAAGCCTTTTTATACTTTTTCAACACTTCTATTAACTTTTCTTCCTGAATTTCAATTAACTCAGAAGATATAATAACAGGCAATGTAGATGATTCTCGTAAAAATACATACTTTAAATGGGCAGGTAATATTTTTAATTCAAGTTCAGGTGGTTTAATACTTGAAGGAATAAGATTTTTACTTTCGTTTTCCAACAAGTCTAACCTTTCAAATTTGCCCTGAGTATAATCTAAATCTTCTTCTTTAACTTCATCTTCATTTTCAAAAATTTCTCCTTGCTTAAATTTATCTTTGAATTCTTTCTTAAGCTGTTCATGACTTAAAATACTCAGCTACTTCCATCCTGAAACATTCATTATCCTTTTATTACAGAATATTTCATAGTCTATATTAAATTTTACTTCTTGATCATTAACTCTCATTATTAATTCTCCTTTTTGTACATCTTCTACAACTCTTCATGTTGCAAGAAATTGTCTTCCTAAAAAGTAGTAATCTCTTAATCTTCCTCCATATCCAATACTATAAAGTCTATAGGAAAAATAAATTTATCCACTTTGACTAGTACATCCTCTATAACTCATTTTGGATAAGTTATTTATTGGTCAGCTAACCAAAGAGTTACAGTAGCAGGGAAAATTTCTCCTAAATCTAAACGTTTAAAGATCAATAAGGGCATAAGATTGATACTCGCTCCTAAATCACATAAAGCCTTTCCATTAAATTTTTCAATAATTGGACAATGTATAGTAAAGCTACCAGGATCTTTTAATTTTTCACGAAGCTTTTTTTGAATAATAGCACTTCACTTTTCACTGAGTACAATGGTCTCATGATCTGTGAACTTCATTTTCTTATTTATCACATCCTTCATAAATTTTGCATAACGTGGCATTTGTTTCAAAGCTTCAACAAAAGGAATATTTATCGTTAAATTCTTAAGGATTTCCAAATATTTTGTAAATTGTTTATCTTTATTCTTCTGTTTTAGTCTTTGAGGAAACAGAGGTAATGGTTTTTCTACAGGAACTTGTGTTTTTTCATTTTCCTGTTGATCATTTTCCATTTCTTCATTCTCTTCATCAACTTCAGTTTCTCTTTGTATCCTTGTTTCAATTTCTTTTCCACTTCATAATTGAATAGCTTTAATTTGCTCTTTCTTTTGATCTTTTGGATTAACTTCCACAGTACTCAGAAGAATTCCAGAAGGTCTATTACTAAGTGCAGTCGTAATATGTCCTAATTGATTTTTAATATTTCTGATAGCAGCCCCTTGATTCTGTATTTGATTTGCCATATTCAACATCACTTCTTCCATTGTCAACTTCTTTTCCTTAACTTGTGGGTTAGTATTGGAGTTAAATCCTAGAGGATAATAAGGTAAAAAATTAGGATTTCCTTGATTTTTCAGATTTTCAGATCGACTCACCAAATTATTATAATTATTCCAACTAAAAATAGGGTGATTTTTCCATTCAGGGTTAAAATAATTAGAACAAGGATTATTATTTTGATTATTTATAGTGTTTAAAGTTTCATAAGATTGTTGAGTATCAATAATCTGTCCTAGTGAATTTTTCTCATATACTGGGGGTATTTGAGAATAGTTCATTCCTATTTGATCAATCTTTTTAGAAATAGCAGCAATTTAAGATGCCAAAATAGATATTGCATCAGAATCATGAATACTGGCTACTCTCTTAGGATTTACCCTTTCAACATTGAAAATTATTAGTAGTCATTTCTTCAATTAAAGAATATGCTTCATCAAAAGGTTTTGACATTAATGATCCACCCGCAACAACATCTACAATAGATCTTAATGATCCTACCAATCCATTGTAAAAGGTTTGAATTATAACAAATCTGGAAAAGCATGGTGTGGGCATTTTCTAAGAAGATCCTTAAATATTTCCTAGGCTTTATATATCGATTCCTTTCAAACTGACAAAAAGATGTAATATCATTTCTAAGCTAGCAGTTTTTTAGGGTGGAAAATATTTAGCCAAGAATTTTTGTGATAGTTCTCCCCAAGTTCTAATAGATCCGGGTGCTAATGAATTTAACCAAGCCTTGGATTTATTCTTTAATGAAAAAGGAAAAAGTCTAAGCCTAACAACATCATTAGACACTCTGTCATATTTAAATGTTGCACAAATTTCAAGAAAACAAGCAAGATTTAAGTTAGGATCTTCAGTACGTGATCCTCCAAATTGATTATTTTGTACCATTTGGATAATAGCAGATTTAAGCTCAAATAAATTAGTATCAATATCAGAATTTTGAATAGTTAAATGAAGTTCATATGTTGTCGGATTTGCATAATCTCTTAAAGGTCTTTATCGATTTTCATTTATTGGATTTTCTATATTATTCGCCATTTCTTTCAATCTTTTAGAANAAGTTGTGTAATATATATATATATTATAAGTAATGAATAATGGGATTCTACGCAAGTATACATATCATTATCAAGTAATAATAGATTTTCTATTTAAGCCAAAAATATTGATCCTACGGGGAAAGTGTAAGTTATCAATGATAAATTTTAATAGAAATTTATAGAAAATCAAACGAAATCACTGTCACTAATTTTGAATGTTGAGATTTTAACCAAACTAAATCACTTAACTATTAGCAAAAATGGAAATGCAACTTTTAAATCTTAAATACTAATCTAAGAACTATGTTTAGGTAATGAAGATTTCTTATGTGAAAAAACATCCTTCACACTACAATGAAATTCAGGTGAAATGAGATGAGATAAATGTTTTTAATATGGATTATGCCAAATAGGAGCAATTTTAACTCTCTACCTTGATACAGTGCATAGAAAATCATTGGCTAATCTCAGGATTAGTCCATAAATCCATGGTTAGGCTAGGAGGATACCGGCTCCCACTTCAAAGCTCCCACTTCCCTTCTCCTGAACGCTAAACCTCGCTTTAGTTTTTAAACACTAAGAATAAATTTGGGATTTTATCCCATCACCCTAAAGATTCTCTAATTTTACACCCAACAAAGAATATTTCCCTATTTATTTGTACTTAATTCCATGAAACAATTTCTCCTCCATGAAAATCAAATGTGATCCTCACTCTGTTGTAGAACTCATACTCCATTTCCCTGATCATATGTTTCAAAACATATTTTAACAAATCAATTGACCAGACTAAAAAGTAAATTAAGTTCAGAGTTAAAAAATCATCACAATTTATTTTATATTTTAATTATGGCACATTCATTTTATCTCTTCATTTCACCATATCTCATAGTAGGGGGAAAGATAGAGGGAACTACTCAGACTTCATGAGAAAGATACGAGAAAACACAAATTTCATATATAAAATAAAGTTCATACAACACTAAATAAACAAGCAAACTTATCTGGAACTCTTTCTCAAAGCAAATCCTTGGTAGTCTTTCCATAGAAATGCGCAAAGAAGAATTCTCTCACTTTTCTCCTTCTCTAACACTCTTACGAAAAGTTTCACACTAAATCTCACCACAAAAACTCTAATCTATGAAAGCAAAATTACTAATTGACTCCAATATGGTAGTGGAATGGAATGATGTGGAGCGAAAAATGAACGTAGAGGAGTGAAAAATGTGGAGCCCATTTTCTGATGAAGTTCGGCCCCAAATAGAGCCCAAAGTCGGTTCTCCAAGAGATGCCTGCAAAAACTCTTCAAAAAATCATTCAAATACATCGAACCTTGTAGAAACGCGGCTGCACCGGCTTTGGCATCGTCAGCTCTAGTTTGGCGCCATCGGCGCTGAGTAAAAATCTCCAGCATTAAATAGTTTTGTGCCGTCGACGCTGGCCTCGACGCTGTCGGCGCTGAGTACTTCTTCAAAAACTTAATTTTGACTCTAAATTTTATTCTTTTTGCTTTCTTTTTGCTTTAAGCCCTAAAAATCAATAACCTACAAGAAAACATCAAAATACATTCCATTAAAATGCAATATCACCAAAAATGAGTATAAAATATGAGTCTAAATATGCATATATTTTTGGAGTATCACCTACATGGACCCCTTTACCAAAAGTTGATCGAATCTAGCCCAATTGGCCAACCAAAAACCACCAAAGCCAAATTTTGGACCTTATTGACCAGGCTAAACCACATGGAACCACCCAAATGAGCCATGGACCAAAGGTTCCCCAAATTAAGCAATTTACTTCCAAAATTGCTTAATCCTAAGGGATTTTTTCCTAAACTAAACACCTGCCCAAATAAATTATTGTGACAGATTCCACGTGCTCACCTTACCACATCCCCTAGCCTTGTCGGCTGGCCTAGTTGTCGGAGGAGCCAAAACCTTGAGCCACCCTCAAAAAATCCAATCCCAATTCAAACCTAGAGGCCACCTCATCTCATTTGAACTTTAGAGCCTCTCTGTCATCCATATAGGCAACACTTTGCACCCATTCATTGGTCCACATAGCCACCCTAAGACATTTCTATAAAAGATCCACCTCTATGGCCATGAAAGAGGTGCTGAAAATTTCTTAAGGATGCCCTCTGAAATCACTCCCTGAGCTTTCTTGAGACCTCCACAATGCAACCCAACCACTCCATCGCCCTAATTCCCCTTGTTGAAGCTCAATTTTTGAGCTCAAATCCTTGCTGAAGATAGGACATCCTCCACCACACCTCCACAGTGCACCAAATCCAAATTAAACTCACCCACACCATCACCACACTGAACTAAGACAAAGCACTATCAAATATCCCTTATATAGAGTCTTTAAGATAGCTCAAGTCCAACACCCAAATCTGGCCTTGGTCGAATTTGGGTCTAGACCTTTCATCACGATCAGAGGCTCAATCCTTAGCCTCCTTGTACGTCCACAAACGTGTCGAGCACCTCTGATTGAAGCTTCCCTTCTCAGAGAAAAGGTATTAAACTTCCCCTCTTCTCGAGCCTATTTTGATTCTTCATTTAATTAAAGTTGATTTAATGGCATGTTTATCGTATGGATGTGTCCTTCACACTTAGACGAGTCCATAGATCAAACCCCATGAGATTTGGTTGAGCCTAGAAGGAGATCTTAAGGTTTCAGTGTGGGTGGTTCTCGGGTTAGCCTATTTGGGGATGATGATGGAGAGTCGTCCGATCGCGCGTTTATCTCGTTAACGATTGAGATTTAGCCGGATGAACTCTCGGTGCGTGAACCGCGGGACACGTGGCATGCCAAGGTGGAAAGTGCAACGAATGGGAGTGCGTCGTGCCGCCGTTCGGAGCTACCTAGGATGAGGTGGTGCCACACTTTTAAATAGATAAATAGGGAATTAAATAAATCAGAAAATGAGCCCTAACTTCAAAAATTCATATCTTGGCGTACAAAAATCACAAAAATAAATTAAAAACACCCTCTTGCTCAGTGAACAAAGGAGAATAATATGGAAATAGTTTGAAATTTATTTGATGCATATTTTATTTTTTATTAGTTAAATATTGCTTTGAGTTTTTTAATTTTCCATGCATGTAAACATTTCACCATGGCTTGAAATTTTGGCATGTTGTTGCCTCTATTTTAGGGAATATTCTCTGATTTTTTCAAAGTCAGAGGAGACCTTTAGATAGAGATCCATATTTTTTAAGTTTATAATTATTATGTGCATAAATTAATCATAATAATTAGCAAGATTCTTAGAAAATTTCAAGAAAATTTTGAAAGGTTTATTATGGCAAGAGAATCCTTTGGAAAATCTTTCATTTGCTAAGTCATTAAAAATACACTTAACTTTCACCAAACCCTAAAATATAAAGAAAATTAATTTGGGAAATATAAACATCTAAATGACTTGGTTTTTAATCTCTACTGTAATTTAAAGTTCAGAAAACTCCCCATAAAAATTTCAAAATAATTGGAGCTCATTTGATAACTCAAATTGATTTTCTAAGTTAAAAGTCATTTTAAACACTAAAATGATTTTTAACAATTAAAATATAACTCAAAAAATTATAAAAATTACTTTTTGGAGTTCTCTGTGATCATATGAATTTTTTAAAAATAAATTTTTAATTGAAATAAAAATTCCATTTTTAAGCCTTTTTTTAATAATTAAATAATTAAAAAATGATAAAAATCACAAATATAATAAAATTTATGAAAATATTGTAAATTATTTCCTAAGCACTTAGAAATAATTGGAATATTTTTCCTAATTTTCTAGGTGAAGATATTGAATTTTAAAATAATTTTTGGATTTTCACTAAAATAATTCTAACAATTCAAAGAAAAATAAAAAAAAAATGTGAAATTTCTTTCTCCGGATTTCTTAACCTTAGGGAGATTTAATAAAAATATAAAACTTAATTTTACACATTAAAATTATTTTATAATTAATAAATGCTCCATAAACTAAAATAAAACTCAGAAAATCATGAAATTTGGTCTAAGTGTTCCTCTGGTTCAAGTCTATGTCTAATAAAAATTTCAAGTGATTTGGCTTTTCCTTGGTGAAGTTATGTAATTTTCCTTGAAAATTCCTATTCTTGCATAAAATAAATAGGTAAATTAAACTAAAATTTAAAAAATCACATTTTCTTCTCTCATGTATTAATTGACCAATGAGTGAGGTGAGATGAAAATTTCAAAGTCATTTGAATTAAATTTGATGAATTATGAAGTATTATAGCTTTAGGGGAAAAAATATAATTTTGGAAATTTAGCCTTAATTAACATTTAGGCTTAAGTCAAGAAAGGGAAATGGGCAATCTTTGATCATAATTAACATATTTGGATGATTGAAACATAAGGGGTTAATTGGTAGAAACCAATCTCACTTTTCCCTAGTTGAAGATAAGTGTGTAAATTCCTTAAATCATTAAAATTTGGAAGTCTATCAAATTAAATGATCCCAGACATAGGGGTATGGTGTTAGGTGTTAATAACTCGATAATTCAATATCCCATTTTGGACATTCAAATAGCATTCAAAAGTCTTGATGATGAATTATTATCACTTAGAAATCTCCTTCAAAATGATTAAGACATTCACTTGGACCTTAAGGGCTTGGTAGTGACTTAAACTAAATCAAATTTGGTTAAATGAGGATTATAAAAGTGAATGTAAATAAAAAGTTGAACACTTTTGAAACACTACAAGCCCAAGATAGAACTAAAATTGACTAAATGTCTTAATAACACTAACTTGGCCCTTTTAAGGGTTTTACCTACATAATTTTTGAATTGAGTGATAAATGATAATTACCTTACTCTTAGGGATAATTGAAACATCAATGTTCACTGAGCATTAGGGGTATTTTACAGGATGAGTTATTGAGCAACATAATAAGTTTAAATGAGCTCGAGACTTTTCACCAGGCAGTGAGAGAGAAGCATGGACCTGCTTCTTTCTACAAATCTGTTGGATACTGCTGAGGTCTACTAAACTTAATATGTTTTGCTTACCAAATATCATCCTTAATAAAATTAATAGGGACCTACCAAGATATGACCTAGGGTTGGGTAGATCACTAAAACCTTACTTTTTTGCTTTATATAAAGTGCTCTCATATGCATTTTAAGTTTCAGGTGGTGGGACGAGAAGACTCGCTAGGTACGCTTTTTATAGTTTACAGTGTCATCTTTCTTATACTTTCATACTGTACTTTTTATGCTTACAAAGCCTGCATGTTAAACAACAAGACCGCCCTGCATAAAACCAATACTGCTAGGATAGCTACAAAACCAAAACCCAAAACCAAAATTAAAATCAATCAAGATAAAATTCACCCCCACAACATTGAAAATATAAGAAACTCAAAATTTAATCACAAACATCATGAAACAACAATTGCAACTAAATTAAGACGTCTCTATCAGATTATCGGGAATCCCTTGGAGGAGGTAACATACTGTTTAACGAGTTTTCCCACGGTCTAAATGAAACTATGGAACTCATTAAGTTGAGTTTAGTAAGTTCGTTTAATTAAAACGTCTCTATCGGAAGATCGGGAACCCCTCGGAGGAGGTAACCTACGGTTGCTTAGAGGCTTCCCACGGTCTAAATGAAATTATGAACTCACCTACGGTTGCTAACGAGGCTTCCCAAGGTTTAAATAAAATTATGGAACTCATTAAGTTGGATAGACTAAGTGAATCCAATAGAAAATAGTGGTACCGGAACGAGGGAACCGTAGGATCCTAACAGGTGTTTGACCACGACTTTATATATGCTTAAAAATATAAGTAATTAATATTGCTGCTAAAAGATTTAATTCCTCAGTAACTGTACCAAAACTTAATAACAGTTATAGATTTGATAAAGGTGTATGTATAAAATATTCAATAATTGTAAAGTCACACTTATCAATGTAAGTATACGTATCGCTCAAGTAATATAGGGCTCTAATGGAGTCCTAGATATCAATTCCACAGGGAGTAATATTAGAACTATGAACTAAGACTTTAGAAAAGCAATACTTTAATCACAACATTGGAATTCAATTTATTTATCTATCACTAATAGGCAATTGAAATAAATATGCAATTTAATAACTATTAAATAACTAAATATACTAATGAGGTTTTTAGTGTGATATTCAATATATAAGAAAGCATCCTTATCCATGTCAAGAAATTATAGTGACTGGATAAAGTGAATTAGTTCAAATTATATTGTACCAAATAGGAGCATACCTATTCTTTACTCTTTGGTCCAAGCATAAAGAACATTGACTAACCCTACACTTGTTTACTGAATCTGCAGCTAGGCTGGGAGGATACCAGCTCTCACTTTGCAGCTCCCACGTTCCCCTCGCTTGAGGGCTAACATCTACACTTCAGCACCCAAACAATAGGACCGAATTACGTTCCCCTCCCCTGAGGGCTAACATCTACACTTCAGTACCCAAACGATAGGACCAAATTGGAAGATTTTAGTTGCCTGAGGGCTAACATCTACACTTCAACACCCAAATGATAGGACCAAATTGAGGATTTTAGCTTTCCACTCTAAAATCTCCAATTCTACGCTCGATAATTTTTATTTCCCTATTTATTTGCACCAAATTGGGGATTTTAGTCTGTCACTCTAAAATCTCCAATTCTACGCTCGATAATTTTTTTTCCATATTTATTTGCACCCAACTTTTCACTCTAAAATCTCCAATTCTACGCCCGATAATTTTATTTCCCTATTTATTTGCACCCAACTTTCCTCTAAAATCTCCAATTCTACGCCTGATAATTTTATTTCCCTATTTATTTGCACCCAACTTCTAATCTAAAATCTCCAATTCTACGCCCGATAATATTATTTCCCTATTTATTTGCACCCAACTTCCGAGGGCTTTGAAAATCTCCAATTCTACGCCCGATAATATTATTTCCCTATTTATTTGCACCCAACTTCCAAGAGCTCCAATTCTACGCCCGATAATATTATTTCTCTATTTATTTGCACCCAACTTCCAAGGGCTTGGTCCAATTCTACGCCCGATAATATTATTTCTTTATTTATTTGCACCCAACTTCCAAGGGCTTTTACAATTCTATGCCCGATAATAATATTTCCCTATTTATTTGCACCCAACTTCCAAGGGCTTTGATCTTTATGCCCGATAATATTATTTCCCTATTTATTTGCACCCAACTTCCAAGGGCTTTGACCTCTCTACGCCCGATAATTTTATTTCCCTATTTATTTGCACCCAACTTCCAAGGGCTTTGACCTCCGATGCCCGATAATATTATTTCCCTATTTATTTGCACCCAACTTCCCTCTAAAATCTCCAATTCTACGCCTGATAATTTTATTTCCCTATTTATTTGCACCCAACTTCTAATCTAAAATCTCCAATTCTACGCCCGATAATATTATTTCCCTATTTATTTGCACCCAACTTCCGAGGGCTTTGAAAATCTCCAATTCTACGCCCGATAATATTATTTCCCTATTTATTTGCACCCAACTTCCAAGAGAAATCTCCAATTCTACGCCCGATAATATTATTTTCCTATTTATTTGCACCCAACTTCCAAGGTTTCCAAATCTATGCCCGATAATATTATTTCCCTATTTATTTGCACCCAACTTCCAAGGGCTTAACCTCCCTAAATCTTGGATGTAATCTTCACTTTAGTTGTAAAACTCAACATATTTTAACAAATTACTCCCTGAATCTTGGATGTAATCTTCACTTTAGTTGTAAAACTCAACATATTTTAACAAATTTATCCCTGAATCTTGGATGTAATATTCACTTTAGTTGTAAAACTCAACATATTTTAACAAATCAAATATCTCCAATTCTACTCCCGATAATTTTATTTCCTTATTTATTTGCACCCAACTTCCAAGGGCTTTGACCTCCAAAATCTCCAATTCTATGCCCGATAATTTCATTTCCCTATTTATTTGCACCCAATTTCTAAGGGCTTTGACCTCCCAAATCTTGAGATGTAATCTTCACTTTAGTTGTAAAACTCAACATATTTTAACAGATCAATTGACCAGATTGGTAAACTTCACTTTAGTTGTAAAACTCAACATATTTTAACAAATCAATTGGCTAGATTGAATTTCCCTATTTATTTGCACCCAACTTCCAAGGGCTTTGACCTCCCAGAATCTTGAGATGTAATCTTCACTTTAGTTGTAAAACTCAACATATTTTAACAGATCAATTGACCAGATTGTGTAATCTTCACTTTAGTTGTAAAACTCAACATATTTTAACAAATTAATTGGCCAGATTGGTAATCTTCACTTTAGTTGTAAAACTCAACATATTTTAACAAATCAATTGGCCAGATTGAAAATAAATTAAGATCGAAATCAATTGGCCAGATTGAAAGAACTTCCAAGGGCTTTGACCGCCTTGAATCTTGGATGTAATCTTCACTTTAGTTGTAAAACTCAACATAACTTAAACAAATCAATTGGCCAGATTGAAAGTAAATTAAGATCGAAGTGAAAAGATCATCACAATTTTCTTAACATTTTCATGGCTCAACAAATTCAAATCACCATTTCAGAAATCTCAAGACAAGGAGAAAGACAGAGAAAACTACTCAGATCTCATGGCGAAAACACAACAAAACTCAGAATTCATATATAAAATCAAAGTCATACAAACTAGAATAATAAATAAACTTATCTCTAATTTCTCCCCAAGCAAACTCCTTGAACTTCCTCTGAATCTCTTTCTTTCGGTACAACACACAGAATTCCTCTTCGAAGGCTCCTCGAAGTTCCTCTGAATCTCTTTCTTTCTTTACAGCACACAGAATTCTTCTTCGAAGTGGAAGGAGGAAGAAATCTCTCACTTTCCCTCCACTCTTACAATCTCTTGAAGAATTCCTCACAATTGTTACACTCTACGGAAAGAAATCTCTCACTTTCCCTCCACTCTTACAATCTCTCAAAGAATTCCTCACAATTTAGACTCTCTACACTTTTTCACACTTCAATTTGGAACCTCTCCTCTTTTATTTTTGGCCAAAGTGTTCTCTTTAAAGATGTGGATAAGTTTTCCCAAGAGTTTCCTAAGCATCCCTTCAAAATTTGTCCTCATCCAAAGCCTAGTTGGACATAACCGTCGAGCTCACTGTCGGCGGTCTTGAGGGCGCCCTAGGTTGACCTTCTTAATGAATTAATTCTAGAGTCCCGGGAAAATCTCACCATAAGCGGGGTCGATGGCGCCGTCGGCGCCCTAGTTCAATTCTTCACATTTTGGTCCTTTTTGCTCCAAATTCGCTCCTTTTTGCATCTTTTTTCTCCAATGACCCTATTTCATTATTCCTGCAACAAAACATCAAAAATATCTTTCTTTAAAGTGCAATATCATCAAAAATAGTGTAAAATAGGTATGAAAATCTCAACATATTTTCCTTTGGTCAAAATCCCTCAAACTTAACTATTACTAGTTCTCTAGTAATTTGGTACTATATAAAAGTTATGATCTATTGTAGTAAAGTTTTAATTCAGAAATACTATAAGTTTGATTTAGGTAAATATCATAGTGAGATTTTCAGAAAACATTCAAGTAATTAAATTAACTCTGTAGCTACCAGATTATCTTGTCATCAAGTTTAAGAGTTCTAGTTTTCTATTCATTTCAAGAATGATTATATGTTGCAATATAAAGTCACTTAGAATATTCAAATGATAGGAACTTTATGAGAACCCTTCTAGTAAAAGATTTATTTCATAAATATAAGTTCACGAATGTATTTAGGTTTTTTTTTAGGTAGGTCCAGTGAAGCCAATTTTTTATTAGGCATATCCTCAAGCTTCTCCTCATTTTTATTTTTTTTTCTTTCTTTTCTCTCTTTTTTTCATTTGGATTGTTTTCAATCCTTTCTTTTTTTCCTTTTTCAGGTGAGGATTACTATATCTGGATAGCCTTTAATGATTTTGAACTTCACTTTTCTTTCCCTAAAATATATATTTTTCTTTTCTTTTCAAGGATTGTTGTCAATCATTTCTTTTTCCTTTTTCAAGTGAATTTTTCTTTTCTTTTCAGTGATTGTTGTCAATCCTTTCTTTTTCTTTTTCAAGTGAAGATTATTATCTGGATAGTCTTTAATGATTTTGAACTTCACTTTTCTTTCCCTAAATTTGAAACTCAAAAATCTGGATAGCCTTTAATGATTTTGAACTTCACCTTTCTTTCCCTAAATTTGAAACTCAAAGAACTGGATAGCCTTTAATGATTTTGAACTTCACTTTTCTTTCCCTAAATTTGAAACTCAAAACATTGGATAGCCTTTAATGATTTTGAACTTCACTTTTCTTTCCCTAAATTTGAAACTCAAAGCATTTTCAAAGCATTCCACCTTTAATGATTTTGAACATCACCTTTCTTTCCCTAAATTTGAAACTCAAAGCATTCCTTTAACTTATAAATATTTCATAGTTCTTACATCATTGAGCCCCAATCTTTTCTTTTCAAATGAATTTCCAGATTCTTAATACTTCAAAATATAGATTTCTTTACTTTAAATAGTTAACTATAATCTTATTCTCTTATACTAAATATCTTAAGTTACAAAATTAGTTTTTATTACAAAAATATTTCTTTAAATCTACCATAATATTTAAATAGCTACAAAAATATAGTTACCTGAATTAAATTCACTACATAAAATCATATAAATAATTTTTAAAAATAATTAAATAAAGGGCATCTAATAGTTAATTTTTTTCTTCCCTCCCCCAAACTTAAATTGTTAAATATAAAATAATACAGGTGGAAAGAAAAACTCTAAATATAAATCATACCTCAGTATTTTAGGCATTTTCATCATTCTGAAATTTTTGCAGGCCTTCTCAAAATTTCTACTTCACCTGGTCTGTAATATTAGGAGTTTTCTACACATATAAATCATTAGAGAAATTGTTGGGTAATGAAATTTTGAAAGAAGTATAAAACTAAAACATTAAACAAGCACAACATTTCCTAACACAATTACAATACTAAAAATAATAATTATAATTAAAATGTGAAATAAAAATCACATTACATTCCAAAATACTACTCAACATTATTATACTACACATGTAAATTTAACTATAACACTAACTTTATAACAAAAATTAAAAATCATCCAAGTACAACATAATATTAAAAATTAAAGTCCAAATACACATAAACATCTATTTCTATTACAAAAGTTCACAGAAATAAAAGTATAAGTACATCAATTACATTTAAATATCAAAATCCAACACTATGTCTTCATCTCCTTGATCAGCAGGTGGATCGGGCTAATACTGAGTATATCGGGGGCACTCCGAGAAAGTAACATTAGGCTCACCTCTGTAGTGTCGAGCCTGAGCTTCGTAATAAGCTACCTCAAATTTTGAATGCCTCTGAAAGTACTCACTATCATAATCATTTTCGTAATAAGCTACCTCAAAATTTGAATGCCTCTGAAGGAACTCACTATCATAATCATGTCACTGTTCTAAATCTCCAATCCTTTCATTTATCAATTCTATGCTCTTCCACTGCAAGGTCAACTCATTCATCAAATCAGTCAAATTAGGGGAACTAGAAGGTGGAAGGTCATAACTTGTTGAGGGGACATCTCTACTAGTAGAAGGTTCTTGACTCCTACTTCCAGTTCTCCATTTCTCATGAAACTCATTCATCAAATCAGAGAGGGTAGGGGAACTAGAAGGTGGAAGGTCATAACTTGTAGGACATCTCTACTAGTAGAAGGTTCTTGACTTCTACTCCCAGTTCTCCATTTCTCATGGGATTCAAAAGTCTTCAAATCTACTAGTAGAAGGCTCTTGACTCCTACTCCCAGTTCTCCATTTCTCATGGGATTCATAAGTTCTTAAATCTGCTTTACTAATGGGTTTCATAGGGTAAACTCATTCTTCATATCTAGCTTCCACTCCAAAAAGTTGGCAAAGTGCATAAATGAGGAGTCCTAGACCTCCACTTGTCTCACTCCTTGCCGTAGTCAATATATTCTTAAAAATAATTCTCTCCACATTTATAGTTCTATTATTCTAAATATAGAAATTTAGAATAGCTTTATCTCTAGTTACCTCACTATGGTGATAAGTCGGTAACAGAGTAAAGGAAATAAAATAGTGCCACACCTTAGAGGTGGCATTCAGCATGGAAGCAGAAAAATTTACCCGTTCTCATTGTTTAATCTTCCATGTTCCTTTCCCATTAGTGAGCAAGTTGATCAAATCATTCAGAAGACCTTCCATTGTACTAAAGGATTCATAATGGTAGTTATAATAGTCTGGGACTTCGTAAAAGGTGTTGATGCGGGCGACATTAAATTCAATAGGAAATCCCTGCACTTAAACGATTCCATCTTTAGAATAGATTACATTGGCGTAGAATTCTTTCACAACTTTTGCATCAGCTTTATTGGTGGTGTAACAAAAGCTTTCCCACCTCCGCTCGGCAATAACTCGTTCAATTTCTCCTCCCGGATTCTCAAAAACTTGATCTTGTATACATTTCTTCCCTCTAAATACTGAAGTAAATCTCGACTGAGCCTTCGCATTGATGAAGCCAAAAACTCGATCTTGTATACACTTCTTTCCTTTAAATACTGAAGTAAATCTTGATTGAGCCATAGCATTGACGAAGAGAGAGTCGTTGAACTCAATTTGTCTCTTTTGACGTGGAGCCATTTCAATATAATCAAATTATTGAAAATTCCAAAATATACTTCAAATATTCACATAATGGCTTCCAAAAGTAATTCTAAGAGTTTAAGACTAAGTTTCATGAATTTCTTCCCAATATTTATTTCACATTCTCAAATTTTTCAGATCTCCTCAATGTGGAAGAAATTCATTGTGAAAATAAAATATTTTTAACTTGGAGTGAAGCTCTTACCTAGAGATCATCAAATCCGGTGTAAAAAAGCCTTGAAATTGCCTCCCAATCCAAGATCTCTCAAACCCTAGGTTAAAAATTGCATTTTAGGAGGAAGAAAATGATGAATAGTGGCGGTTGACTGGTCAAAATCACGATTAAAGGTGTTTTTTTTGCGAGCTCACTGTCGGCGGGGTCGATGGTGCCGTCGGCGCGCTCTATTGAATGTTTAAACATAACCCTCGGGAAAAATCCGTCCTCGGCGGCGTCGAGGGCGCCATCGGTGGGCACTATTAATTTTGGTTCAATTCCCAGATTTTTGCAATTTTGATCAATTTCAAGCCTTAACGACATCCATTCAATCATTATAAACATAATTTTAAGTGACTGATGTACTTATCACAAATAAACTTTCACAACACAAAACATCACATTTATATATAAATTCTATGGGGTGAAATATACATTACATAACACATCTAAGTTTGGTATTTTCTCAAACTCAACACATTAATTTAGCGTTGCAATCCAAGCCACAACACTCAAAACGCTGAAAACAAAACATCCTATGCTTAGTCTCAACTATATAGAGATCTAAAAGCATAATTCTAAAGCAAAGCAAATACAAAGTTCAAATCAAATTACACAGACAAACAGACGGGTAGTAATATAAATCTACTATTCATCAGATTCAGTACTAGATTCTCCTCTGAGATCACCCATTGATTGCACATGAACGAAGAGGTCGTAGAAGGTCGGTATGGAAATTCTTCAGTGGAATCCTCATCTATCAATTTCATCCTCATCATCAGCCGTATCAAACTATCTTCTAAATGTCCAGAGTGATCAAAATGTTCTTTCATCTTCCAATCTAGATGATCAAAGAAATTGGAGATATTATTAATCGCATTCATGACATTTTGTACCGCCTTCTCCAATTTCTTGATTCTACGCAGGATCACCAGAGTTTTATCAAGAATTAAGGGTTGAACTAGCAGTGAATTCTGAGATGGTTGATCTACTATAATGGCCATGTCATTTTTATCATCAAAAGTTGGAATCTCTCAACTAGGCCCAAAGGCTTCTAAGGTAGAAGTACCTTTTCCCAATTTTTGTAGGACACTTGGAACTGACTGCAAATTGAGAAAATTGTGGAAGGGTGTCCAAGCCCATAAGTTGATCCATGAACGATCAGGCCCGATACCAACTTCATAATTATTAATCCAATATCGATCGACAGTCCCCTTTGGATGCAGTAATTCAAAATAGCACTTTCTTTAGAAACTTTACCGATCTTCATTGTCGGTAACAGTTTTGCAGAAATGAAAAAGTGTGAGTGTTTTGAAACAGGATTTAGGAGTGTCGCAGAAAAAATAACATACCCGTTTTCTCTCATTTTCCAGTCGTCAGTTTCGTCCATTAAATATTGGTAAATTTCATTCATCTTGTTTCTTATCAGGACGAAGTTGGAATAGTGGCAGACAGGAATGTTCTCGATCATGTATAATTCATTGATTCATGCAGATGTGAAAGTAATCCATCTACCTCGCACATCAACAACTCTCTGGTTGATTCTATGCAAATTTGCATAAAATTCCTTTACCACAGGAACAACCACAGCAGCGGTAGTATAACACAACACTTCTCATCTTCACTGCACTATCATCTCTTCAATTTCCACAGAGGGATTATTCAATCCTCGATTTATGAATCCTCATTCCTTGATCAATCTTTTCTTCATCAGTATCTTGTTGAAGATTCACTGCGCTTCCACACTAATAAACTTTTGCTGATTGAACACTCGCATTCTGAGATTATCAAGGGAATTGGACATCATAGGAATGAAATTGGTGGAGTTCCACTTCATTTTTGGAGGAAATATGACTTTAGGAATTGAATTTGGGAGTTTAAAAAGGTAAATCCCACCCAAAAACCGCCAAAAACCATCATTCAAACTCCAGAAACCGCCATCTCACCGGTCTCGCCTTTGACGGCGTCAAGGGCGCCGTCGACGCCGAAGGCAAAAATTGTACAGTTTCGCTCTGGTCCGATTGCGTTCCAATCTTTCTCTATGGATCCAATTTTTATGATGTTTCAAGGGTAAATAAGAGTAGTAGAGGTTAATACTACCACAAACTAATGATAATTTTAAATAAAAACTACTATAATCTCTATAAAAGTAAAGATAAATATGGGTTGCCTACCATAAAGCGCTTGGTTTAACATCATCAGCCCGACCTATTCAGGTGTTATTCATGTTGATTGATCATTAAAACCTCCTTAAAATTTGGTCTTTTACCCTTAAAATATGGTTTTAATTTGTGTCCATTTACTTTAAATCTATTTCCAGTTTTCTGATCTTCAATCTCAACAACTTCGTATGTATAAACTTGAGTCACAGTAAAGGGTCCTAACAAATGAGACTTCAATTTCCCAGGGAATAATTTCAGCCTAGTGTTGTAAACCAAAACTTCTTATCCTGGTTCAAAGTTCTTCTGGTTAATCTTTCGATCATGCCGTGACTTTAGTTTTTCTTTATAAATTTTGTCGTTATCATAAGACTCATTTTTTAATTCTTCCAATTCATTTAATTTTAACAATCTCTTCTTACCAGCATCTTTCAAATTACAATTGAATTATTTAATTGCCCAATATGTTTTATGCTCCAATTCTACTGGTAAGTGACAAGTCTTTCCAAAAATTAGTCTGTAAGGAGTCAATCCAATAACCAATTCTACTGGTAAGTGACAAGTCTTTCCAAAAATTAGTCTGTAAGGAGTCATTCCAATATGAGTTTTATAAGTCTTCTTACCAGCGTCTTTCAAATTATAATTGAATTCTTTAATCGCTCAATATGCTTTATGCTCAAGCTGGTAAGTGACAAGTCTTTCCAAAAATCAGTCTGTAAGGAGTCATTCCAATAGGAGTTTTAGAAGCAGTCATGTAATCCCATAATGGGGTATCCAGTTTAGTGAATCAATATACTCTACTAGGGTTTACAGTCTTTTCAAGTATTTGTTTAATCTCTCTATTAGAAACTTCAGTTAACCCACTATAGGGTTTACAGTCTTTTCAAGTATTTATTTAATCTCTCTATTAGAAACTTCAGCTAACCCAATAGTTTTAGGATGATAGACAGTAGAAATTTTATGAATAATATTAAAATTTTCTGTCAATCTCTGAATATATTTATTCCTAAAATGGGATCCTCCGTCGGTGATAATCATTCTAGGCATTCCGTATCTAGTGAAAATATTTTTCATTAAAAATCTCGAAACACTTTTAGCGTCAAAACGAGGTAAATCATGCGCTTCAATCCACTTTTTCTGAGAAATCTGGAGGGAGACCTCCCAACCTATCCAAAATGACTAATTTTAATGACCAAATTCAGCAGGTTGGTTTGTTTGACTTGGGATACCAGGGTCCTAAGTTCACTTGGAAGAGGGATCTTCTGTGGGAAAGACTTGACAGGTTAATGACCACTGGCAAGAACATTACCTCTTAACTTTTGTTACCCACCTAAACCTCACTGGTTCAGACCACATACCACTCCTCATCTTCATAACTTCACCATGTACTACCTCACTCCACCCTCCTTTCAGATATCTAAACATGTGGTCTACCCACCCCCATTTCATTAACTGTGTGGCTTCTAACTGGATGGGAATTGAGCAAACTGACCCTTTAATTAAGCTAAGCCTTCTGCATCAGAAAACTAGCAAAGCATTGAGGAAGTGGGGTTGGGAAACTTTTGGAAATATATTTTCCAATGTCTTATCTGTTGAGAAAGAGGTTGAGAGGCTTGAGGCTATTGTTCAGAATAATTCTGCCACTGAAACTAAGTTGCTTACTGCCCAGACTAATCTGAATAAAGCTATTGACTTCCAGGATATGCTACTCAAATAAAAAGCTTCTGTTAACGGTTTTACTGAAGGGGACAGAAACACTAGGTTCTACCATGCTTATATAACTTACAAGAGGAAGTGCAATACCATACACTCCATATATTCTACTGAGGGCAGATGGCTTAATGATAATGAACTTATTGCTAAGGACGTTGTTAAGTACTACAACTCCCTTCTGAACTCTTCTGCTGATCTCATTACTGATTATGAAGAATACTTTGCTGAAGAATCTAGTTACACTGGTCAGCTGAATCTTACTGAACTCCCTTCTTATGAGGAAATTTGGGAAGCCTTGAACACAATTGACAGCTCTAAAGCAACTGGCTCTGATGGCTTCACTGCTGACTTCTATAAAAAAGCATGGCACATCAATTAAGAGTTTCTTCAGAGGAGTCAATCTCCGCAGCTATTTTATTAACACATCTTATGTGCTAACCCCTAAAAGAGATTTACAGAAGACTTGGGAACACTACAGGTCTATAAGCCTTACATCTGTCATAAGCAAACTCATAAGCAAGATCATTGTGAGAAGACTTCAACCACATCTTGACAAGATTATCTGTCCAAACCAAACTGCCTTCATTAAAGGTAGATCCATTAATGATAATGTGTTGTTGGCACAAGAACTCACTCTGGATTTAGATAAAATTAGTAGAGGGGGTAACCTCATTTACAAATTAGATATCAAGAAGGCTTATGACACCATTGACTGGAATTTCATCTTGGGGATACTTGCAGCTAGAGTTTTTCAACCAGAATTCAGAAATCTCATCCAAAGGTGGCTTATTAACAACAACCACTCCATCTTAATTAATGGCCAACTCAAGGGGTCTTTTCCAGCTACCAAAGGACTAAAATAAGGTGACCCACTTTCTCCCACTATCTTTATAATTGTTATGAATTACTTCTCTAGAATGCTTGACAAGAACATCCTCATCCAACAGTACTCTAGATTCCACCACAAATCCAATATAGCAATTTCCCACCTCATGTATGCTGATGATATTATGATATTTTCCAATGTCCAGAAGATTGTTGTGAAGAAAGTTTATAAATGTATACAACAATGTCAGAATTACTCTGGGATGGAATTCGGCCCTACTAAATGCCAACTTATATTTAACAAGAGGGCTTCTTCCAATATCAAGCATTGGATCTCCAACTACATTGGCTTCTCTACTGCTAGTGACCCTGTGAAATATTTGGTGGTTCAACTCATATGGGGCAGATAAAAAATGACCCAATTTGATGAGGTTTTGTAGAAAATACAGAAAACTCTATCTAGCTGGTCTCATTCTTTCCTGTCTAATGGGGGTAGAATTACTCTCCTTAGAAGCATCTTAACTACCTTCCCCTCTTATATTCTCCAGACCAACTACCTCAAGAAAAGCACCCAATTCAGTTGGAGAGAGCATTCAATAGATTCTTATGGGTCGGTCAAAGACAGCAATGACACTGAGCTTCAAGGTAGAAGGTAACCAAACCAATTGCAACTGGTGAGCTGGGATTCAAGAGTCTCCAACCAGTAGCACAAATAAATTTCTGTAAGATGAGGATTCAATTCAAAACACAAACTTCCCTGTGGGCCAAATTCATGTATGGAAAGTATTGCAAGGGCCAGTACCCTTCCCTAATTACCAAGAAGCTGGGGGACTCCAGAATCTGGACTAATATGTTGAAAATCAGAGAGCTAGCTGAACACATGTATACATGGGATTTGGAGAATGGTAAAGTGAGCTTCTGGCTTGACAACTGGTGCCCAAAGGACAGGCTTGGGCCCTCCCCTTCAAACTTTAACCCTCAACTCTCAGTCTGTGACCTCTGGGATGGGGACTCCTGGGATGTTCCTAAGCTCCAATCCATTCTACAGGAGCCTCACCTATCTCAAGTCACTAAGACTGTGTTTGATAAAGACAGAAAAGATAGGATCATATGGCACAACTACACTAACCAAAGCTTGACTAAAGTTATATATGCTAAGTTAAGTGAATGGGATAAGGTCAATTGGGGTGAAGCCATTTGGAGCAGATTTCTTTCTCCTTCCATATCCTTCTTATGTTGGAGATTCTTGAACAACCTCCTGCCAACTGATGATATTCTTAAACTTAAGGGACTAAGAGGACCCTCTAGATGCTATCTCTGTCTAAAATCTGAAGAGAATAATAACCACATGTTTTTAAATTGTGAGTTTGCTCAAGAGGTATGGAAAGAACTCCTTACTAAGATTAAAGGTGAGAACTTGGATAAGGACTGGTCTAGTCTTAAAGTTGGTTGGCATAGCTGGAAAAGTAAACAAGGGGATTCTATCCCCTTCATTGTGGTCTGGTTCTTGTGGATGAGTAGGAACATCAACAAACATGAAGATAAGATTACTCAACACACCAAGGTGACTAGAAACTGTGTTTCTTATTTAAACAAGCTAATCCAGCTTAAGAACTTCCCAAGCATAAGTTTGTCTCAGACAGAATTGAGACTGTCACTTGGCAACCTCCTGATTTTCAAACAATGAAAATTAACACTGATGGTAGCTTCTCTAAATGGGGTGCAGGGGTGGGGGGTTGCAAAAATTCCTCCAACAATTGTCTACTATTCTTTCATGCTCCTACAGTGGCCAATGATGCTCTTGAAGCTAAGCTCATTGCTGTTTACTGGGCCCTTACAATTGCATGGAAAGTAACATGGCGGAAAGTGTGGATTGAGGCAAACTCTTTACAGCTGATCACCTTGCTTACCACTGATCAGCTATCCTCTTGGCATCATATGCAATGGAAGCAGAAAATTGACAAACTTTACAAGAAGTTCACAGTCCCAAGGCTGGGCACCCACGTTTCAAGGCTGGGAGGATACTGAATAAAGAACATTGACTAATCCTATGCTTGGTTACTGAATCTACAGCTAGGCTGGGAGGATACCGGACACTTTCGAGCTCCCACGTTCCCCTCGCCTGAGGGCTAACATCTACACTTCAACACCCAAACGATAGGATTGAATTGAGCTCCCACGTTCCCCTCGCCTGAGGGCTAACATCTACACTTCAGCACCCAAACGATATGACTGCTCCCACGTTCCCCTTGCCTGAGGGCTAACATCTACACTTCAGCACCCAAACGATAGGACCAAATTGGGGATTTTATTGCCTGAGGGCTAACATCTACACTTCAACACCCAAATGATAGGACCAAATTGAGGATTTTAGCTTTCCACTCTAAAATCTCCAATTCTACGCTCGATAATTTTTATTTCCCTATTTATTTGCACCAAATTGGGGATTTTAGTCTGTCACTCTAAAATCTCCAATTCTACGCTCGATAATTTTTTTTCCATATTTATTTGCACCCAACTTTTCACTCTAAAATCTCCAATTCTACGCCCGATAATTTTATTTCCCTATTTATTTGCACCCAACTTTCCTCTAAAATCTCCAATTCTACGCCTGATAATTTTATTTCCCTATTTATTTGCACCCAACTTCTAATCTAAAATCTCCAATTCTACGCCCGATAATATTATTTCCCTATTTATTTGCACCCAACTTCCGAGGGCTTTGAAAATCTCCAATTCTACGCCCGATAATATTATTTCCCTATTTATTTGCACCCAACTTCCAAGAGCTCCAATTCTACGCCCGATAATATTATTTCTCTATTTATTTGCACCCAACTTCCAAGGGCTTGGTCCAATTCTACGCCCGATAATATTATTTCTTTATTTATTTGCACCCAACTTCCAAGGGCTTTTACAATTCTATGCCCGATAATAATATTTCCCTATTTATTTGCACCCAACTTCCAAGGGCTTTGATCTTTATGCCCGATAATATTATTTCCCTATTTATTTGCACCCAACTTCCAAGGGCTTTGACCTCTAACATCTACACTTCAACACCCAAATGATAGGACCGAATTAAGGATTTTAGTTTGTCACTCTACAATCACCAAGTTGCACCCAAACGATAGGACCGAATTAAGGATTTTAGTCTGTCACTCTAAAATCTCCAATTCTTCAACCCAAACGATAGGACCGAATTGGGGATTTTAGTCCACCGATAATTTTATTTCCCTATTTATTTGCACCCAATTTCCAAGGGCTTTGACCTCCCTGAATCATGGATGTAATCTTCACTGTAGTTGTAAAACTCAATATATTTTAACAAATCAATTGGCCAGATTGAAAGTAAATTAAGATCAAAGTGAAAAGATCAACACAACTTCTTTAACATTTTCATGGCTCAAACAATTCAAATCACCATTTCATAAATCTCAAGACAAGGAGAAAGATAGAGAAAACTACTCAGAACTCATGGGGAAGACACAAAAAAACTCGAAATTTATATATAAAAGCAAAGTCATACAAACTACAACAAGTAATTAACACTTATCTCAAATTCCTCCCCAAGAAAACTCCTCTAAGTTCCTTTGAATCTCTTCCTTTCTTTACAGCACACAGAATTCTTCTTTGAAGCGGTAAGGTGGAACAAATCTCTCACTTTCCCTCCACTCTTACAATCTCTCCAAGAATTCTTCACAATTAGACTCTCTACACACTACTGGGGCTCTTGGATGCTGTTCTAGCGTTCCAACTCCTCAAACTCTCCCTCATTTTTTGTTTAAAATCTTCTTTTAAAGATGTGGAAGAGTTTTCCTAGAAGTTGCCTAAGCATCCCTCAAAAAATCATCCACATTCAATGCACCTTTGGAAATAACCACCGATCTCGCCGTCGGTGGGCCTTCTAAATTATTTGTCGGGAATCTCAGGAAAATCTCACCATCGGTGTCGTTGGGCTCACCGTCAGCGCCGTTAAGCTCGCTGTCAACGTCGTTGGGCTCGTCGTCGGTGCCCTAGTTCAAATCTTCACATTTTGGTCATTTTCGCTCTAAATTCGCTCCTTTTTTCCTCTATTTGCTCTAATGACCATAATTCATCATACCTGCAACAAAACATCAAAAATACCTTTCTTTAAAGTATAATATCATCAAAAAATAGTGTAAAATAGGTATGAAAATCTCAACAGATTTTCCTTTGGTCATGAAGCATGAGAACGATTTAAAGAACTCTTAAGAAAGTGTCCACACCAAGCTATACTAGATTGGTTAATAATTAAAACATTGTACAATGAATTAGCTGGATTTCTTAGATCTACTATTGATGTCGTTGTTGGTGGTTCATTGATCTCAAAATTATTTAATGACACTTATGCTTTAATAGAAGAGATGGCTACTAATAATTTTCAATGGCCTTTGGAAAGGGTAAATCTTAAGAAAGCAGTCAATGTTCATGAAACTGATGCTTTTGTCATGTTAGCAAATCAAGTTGTTGCAATTTCAATGAAGTTAGACTAATTTGGAATGAATTTTTCTCAACCAATTTCCATGATTGAAGAGAATTCATTAGGCCAAATGATACATTCTCAAGCATCATTATAAACTTTGAATGTCATAAATAACAAGCATAATAACCCATATTCAAATTATTATAAACGAGGTTGGAATAACCATCCAAACTTCAATTGGAATAACACTACGGGTGGTAATAGTCAATAATGGGGGCACAATCAAGTAAACCCTTTGGGAAACTGGAACAGTCAAGCAAATAGTAATTATAGGTTGGAAGAAGTTATTTATAGAAGAAGTGGTGTTACAAATGAGAAATTAGTTACAAAGTTAAGGAGCTGCAATTAGAAATATTAAGAATGAACTTAGACAAATAACAAATTTATTAAGTAATAGATCCCAAGGAACACTTCCTAGTAATATGAAAATACATCTAAAAGACCAGAATAAATAGCAAGTAAAAGTTGTTCAACTTAGAAGTGGAAGAGAAATGGAAGGTAGAGTTCAAAAAGAGACTGAATTAAAGAGAGAAGAGATTGACGAACCAAAAGTGGATGCTCCGAAAGGTTTAGAAAGAACTATTTCTCCACTTAAAAATTATTTGAAAAGACCACCACCTCCATTTCCTCAGAGGCTTCAACAACAAAGGTTGGATAAGCAATTTTCAAAATTTTTGGAAATTTTTAAGAAGCTTACAATTAACATTCAATTTGCTGAAGCCTTAGAACAAGTGTCAAGCTATGTAAAGTTTATGAAGGATATTCTTAACAGAAAAAGGAAGTTTGAAGATAATGAGACTGTTGCACTTAGTGAGGAATGCAGTGCTATGATTCAGAAGAAACTTCCTGAAAACTTAAAGATACTGGTAGCTTTACAATTCCACGTGTAATAGGAGAAAAATTTTATGGGAAAGCTTTATGTGATTTATGAGCAAGCATCAACCTTATGCCATTATCAATATTTAAAAGATTGGTATTAGGAGAAATAACCCCTACTACTGTAACTCTACAGCTAGGAAATAGATCAATAACATATCCTAATGGAGTTATAGAAGATGTCCTAGTGAAAGTGGATCAATTAATCTTTCCTGTTGATTTCATTGTGCTAGATATGGAGGAAGATAAAGAGATATCGATAATTTTAGGAAGACCTTTCCTAGCCACTGGAAAAGCAATGATAGAAGTGCAAAAAGGAGAATTTACTATGCACGTCAATGAACAAACAATTATATTTAATATTTCCAAATCAATGAAGTACTCTGCTGTTGACCTCACTTTTGGTTGAGGTTTAGTTTTTCCTCTTTAGTAGCCTAAGGTCTAGCCATAGGACTCTCCTACTAACTATTCTTAGAAAACTAGACATGGAACCCTCACCATTAAAATTCTACACTCTTCTCTACTCAACTTTGAGCTCCACATATTGGTCATAACCTCTAGCACTTAGTAGGTGGGGTCACTATGGGGGAAACTCAATATGAGTCACCCTTAGGACTGCTGGATCTTAGGGTTGACCCTGGGTGTTGGTCTAGGGCTAAGGCACTCACTTGCAATCATTTACACTCAAGATCACTCACTACCCTAAACCCATAATTTTCTGGCTTTGGTCCTTTCATACTTTTGAGAGACTCATGTAGGTGGTCCCCAAGACCCATTAGCCCTGAGCTATGGTTTGGCTAAGACCACTACATAGAGGACCCACAATGGGGTTTCTATTGGTCCATGGCATATTAATGGTGGTTGGTACTCCAACTCTAACAAGATACCCAACCTAACATTTTGTCCCTAAACTCCCCCAAATTACCTAGATACCCTTGGAACCCCAAATTTGGTCAAAATTCCCAAACCAACCCAAAATACCCAACTTGGTTCAAAAATCATTTCAAACACCTTGAAAATAACCAAACTACCCAAAATCGTCAAAATTAGCCAAATTACCAAAATACCCCTCCTTAGCCCAAAATTCCAAAATTCTAAAAAATCCCCAAAATTCCAAAAACCTCTCAAAGGTTCCCAATTGCATTTTTCACAACTATCACATGACTCAATTTGGCCAATTTGACCATCTTTGACCAAAACCCCTAAATTGCCCCTTAAAGGCCCATATTTTCCACAAATCACCTCAAATGTCTATCCAATTGGTCTCAATTTCCACCAATTTCAATTATAAACTTAAATTCACTCTTGATATGACAAATATAAACCAAATCCAAGCTCAATTAGTCCATCATTTGGACCCAATTTTGATCTAAACCAAAAACTCAATTTTGGCCCTATGACTTGGTTCCTCCAAATTGAAGCCATAGTCCACTCAATGGGCCACAATTTGTGTTGAAAAACCTTCATAACATCCAAATACATTAAACTTGACCTTCAATTAGCCTTGGTGAGACCTCAAACTCATTTTATTTCAACCTAAGTCCAAAAGACTCAAATTTGCCTCAAATTGTCCATGTCTCAAAATCTCACCAAACTGATGACCTTAGCCCCAAAATTTCCACCCCATCCCTTCATGAAAAATCTTCACAAAATCTCCCTTAATCATGTGGACCATTCAATTTGGACTTAGCCTAAGGCTAGCCTAAGCTAGACCCATGTCTAGCCCAACATGCCCAAATTGACCAAATTTCAAAAATCCCTCAAATTGACCTACCAATTGAACTCAAAATCACTTCAACCCTTCACAAAAAATTTTCATAACAATCATTTGCACAATGTTGGTCAATCAATTGGGTCAATTAACATGGCTAACCTAGCCCAAACCTAAACTTTGAACACTTGAACCCACATTGAACCTATGCATTAATGATGGCCTAACTACCCCAAAGTCACTAAATTAACTCCACCTCAGCCATTGGTTAGACCCTAAGACTGAGCCTAAACCTCTTAAAACCACCCAAACTAAGCCGTGGATCAGATGTCCCCCAAATTAATGGATTTAATGCCATATTTTCTTAAGCTTAGGATATTTTTGCCAAAACAAAGTCTAAACACATTAAGTTGCTTTGACAGATTTCCCTGGATGCCCTGAGCACCTAGCCAGTTCCCCCTGCCATGGCGGGTCGGCCTAGTCACCGGAGAACCTCAAAACCAAGAGCCACCCCCATGGAACTTCACCCAAATGAAATCTAGAGGCCATCTCAGCAAAGACAAATTATAGGGCTCCTCTACCCTCCACCTAAGCACCACAATGCACCCAAATATTTGTCATGAGAGCCACCCCATGGCCATTTATATAAAAACTCACCTCCACGGCCATCGGAGGGGTGCTAAAAATTTCTTAGAAAGAGAGCCCCGAACTTCACACAGAGCTTCTTTGAGATCCCCTCAGTGCAATCCAACCCTCTTCCCCCACTAAATTCCCCTGTGGAAACTCAATTTTGAGCTCAGACCTCTGTCAAAGACTAGGATAGAGCTCATTAAACTTCCATAGTCCACCAAACTTTAATTAATTGTGCCCACACCTTCACAACCGAGAAAGAAGTCAAGGCCCCATAATATACCCCTCTGAAATAGCCCCTACAATAGCTCTAGACCAACACCTGAAATCGGGTTTAATCAAAATTACACCTAGGCCTTATACCAAGACCAGAGGCTCAATCTCTAGGCTCTTTAGACCCCAAAAAACGTTCCAAGACTCTCTGATTGAAGCTTCACTTCTCAGAGCAAAGGTATAAAACTTCTCTTCCTCCCGAGTCTATTTGAACTCTCCATTTGTTCTGAGTTTATTTCATGGCATCATAATCATATGGATATGTTCCTCTAGTCTAGACGAGCATTTTTAAAAAAAAATTCACTTAATTTGGTTAAGAAATGAGAGAGATCTTAAAGCTAGAAGATGGACGGTTCTCTCGCTAGGCTATCGGGGACGATGACCGAGCATCGTTTGATCGTGCGTGTATCGGATGGACAGTCGAGATCAAGCCAGACAGTGCTTCAGAACATAAGCCACGGGCCGAGTCAGCGCTGAGGTGGATGACAGCGTCGAATGCAAGCGCGCCGCATGGAGCTTCAGAGCCGTCGTAGGTTGAGGTGGCGTCGCGCATTTAAATAGATAAATAGGGATTTAAATAATTCAGAAAATAACCCCGAACTTAAAAAATTCATATCTTGGTGTAGAAAAATCATAAAAATAAAATAAAAATACCCTCTTACTCAATGAATAGAGGACAACAATGTTGAAATAATTATAAGTCCATGTGATGCATATTTTATTTTTAATTATTTAAATACTAATTTGGATGTTTTGATTCTCCATGAAGTAGTAATATCACTATGACTTGAAATTTTAGGATATTGTTGCCTCTGTCTTAAGGAATACTCCCTGATTTTTCCAAAGTCAGAGGAGGTCCCTAGGCATAGAATCATATTTATCAAGTTCATATGCATTATTGGCTTAAATTAATCATGGAAATTAGCATGTTGCTTAGAAAAATCAAATAAAATTTTGGAAGGTTTACTATGACTAGAGAACCCTTAGAAAAATTTTTCATGAGCCAAGTTATTCAAAATACACCTAATCTTTACAAACCCAAATCACTGAAATAATTAATTTTGAAAAATATAAATAACAAAATGACTTGATTTTTAATCTCCACTATTTTTTAGGATCTAGAGAACTCACCATAAGAAATTCAAAGCATTTTAAGTTCATTTGGTAACTTAAATTAATTTTTCAAGTTAAATAACATTTTTAGCATTTAAATGATTTTCAATAATTAAAATATAACTTAAAAAATTATAAAACTTAGTTTCTTGAGTTCTCTGTGATTAGGGGTATTTTCTAAAGACAAAATAATATTTAAAATAAAAACTTGATTTTTAGCCTATTTTAAATATTTAAATAATTAAAATCCCTAAAAATCATAAAATTAATAAAATTCATGGAAATGTTCTAAATTACTTCCTAAGCACTTAAGAATAATTAGAATATATTTCTTGATTTTCTAAATAAAGTAACTGAATTTCGAAGCTAAAAAATAATTTTTTAAAGGCTCGAAATGAGTTTTCATTAACAATAATTCCAATAAATCAAATAAAAATTAGAAAAATATAAAATTTTCTCCTTTGAGTTCTCTGACCTCAGGGGGATTTTTCAAAAATATGAAACTTAATTTTCAACATTTAAAATATTTTATAGTTAATAAATACCTTAGAACTTAAAATAATTCTTAAAATTCATATAAAATTCAAAAAGTATGAAATTTGGTCCAAAGGCTCTGCTAATTTAAGTCTACCTATAGTAAAAATTTTAAGGGATTAGAGTTTACCTTGGTCAAGTTAGGAATTTTCTTTAAAAAAATCCTACTTTTGTAGGAAAATAATTATGTAAATTAAATTAACTTTTGCAAAATCACATTTTCTCTTCTGATGTCTTAATTGACCCATGAATGAGGTAGGATAAAAATTTAAAAGTCATTTAGATTAAATTTGATAAATTATGAAGTGTTAGAGCCTTAAGGGCAGATATGTAATTTTGGAAATTTAGCCGTAATTAACATTTAGGCTTAATTTAAGGAGGGAAATGGGCAACCTCTTATCTTCATTAGATGTTTGAAACACAAGGGGTTAATTGGTAAAAACCAACTTCACTTTCTTAATTCAAAAGATAAGTTAATAAATTTCTAAATTTGGAAGTTTATTAAAATAAAATGAACCCAGGAGTTAGGGGCATGACTTTTGAAGTTAATTATTAATCAATTTAATACCCCTGTTTTGATTTTCAAATAAAATTCAAATCATGAATCATGACCACTTAAAACTTAACCTTTTCAAAATTAATTAAGACACTCACTTAGGTCTTAAAGGCTTAATAGTGACTTAGGCTAAATCAAGGCTGATTAAATGAGGATTTGAAAAACAAACTCAATTAAAATTAGAACATCTTTCAAACACTACAAGCCCAATTAGAACTAAAATTTGGTTAAGTCTTCCAATAGCACTAACTTGCTCTTTAAGGGTCTTCACCCACATAATATTCAAAATTAAATTACAAATGATAATTACCCTACTCTTAGGGATAATTGAGACATCAATGCTCACTTTGCACTAAGGGTATTTACAGGATGAATTATTAAGCAACATAATAAGTTTAAATGAGCTCGAGGCATTTCACCAGGTGATAAGAGAGAAGCATGGACCTGCTTCTTTCTCTTAACCTGTTGGATACCTCAGAGGTCTACTAAACTTAATAATGTTTGCTTAACAAAATCATCCTTAATTAAACTCCTAAGGACCCACCAAGATATGACATAGGGTTAGGAAAACTATCAAAACTTTACTTTCATGTTTCATATAAACTGTCTTAACATGCCTTTTGAGTTTCAGGTGGTGGAACGAGAAGACTTGAAAGGTACGTTTTTACAGTTTTCAGCTTTGTCTTTCTTATACTTTAATACTGTATTTTTATACCTATAACTTGCATGCTAAACAACGATGTCACCCTACATGAAAACTAAAACTATGAGGATAGCCACAAAATAAAAACCAAAACCAAAACTAAAATTAAAATCAACCATGATAAAATTCACCTCCACAACATTCAAAATATAAAACAACTCAAAATTTAATCACAAACACCACACAAAATTATAATTATAACTAAATTAAGATGTCTCTATCGAATGATCGGGAATTCCTTGGAGGAGGTAACATGCGGTTGCTAACGAGGCTTCCCACGGTCTAAATGAAATTATGGAACTTATTAAGTTGAGTTTAGTAAGTTCATTTGGACTAAATGAATCCAATAGAAAATAATGGTGCCGGAACGAGGGAACCGTGGGATCCTAACCGGTGTCACTCTAATCAACTTTAACATGCCCCTATAAAATTTAAAGAACTTCAACCATAAGGCCACCTGATTTGACATCATTACTTAATATATTATAAAACTTAAACTCGTCGCGACAAGGAGCCTGGAGCAAACATAACAGGCAGCACGACCATCTTTAGCAGCAAAACCTGTCTCCCCCAACTAAACCAATCTTCCTTTCTTAGACTTAAACAACAAAGCCATAGGACTTCAAGGTTGCTTGCTTATACAACGTAAATCCTCATCTTATCTTTAGGCCTTCGTATAGCCCTGCTATACAATATAAGACCTAACTCATTTTAGGATTCCGAGGTTATCGTTTGTCATGACCTAAATCCTCATATCTTTCAGGCTATTTGTGTGATAATTTCACAAGAATGTAAGCCCTAACTAATAAAAGTGACAGGATGAAACACCTAAATACTTCTCCTCAAAACTGAAGTCAAACATTAGGATAGCTTAAAAAGTCATCGAGGCTCTCCTCTGGATCTATGACATCCCCTAGTTCATCCTCCTTTGGACTCTACAACAAAATGTTCCAAATTTGAACCAATCCCCTTTCACACCTCTACGTCCGATCTCATTGAAAAGTCCTACCCTTTGAAACTCCTTGAAGATAATATTTCATGATTTTTATCGAGAGTCTTCTTAGGTGACTTCGGTCATTTAAGATGTAATTAACTATAGGGGCTTGCCCGTATTGGAAGCATGTCCGGATCCAGCTTAATATAAACCCTATTTAATTCTTTGTATTAAATAGGGTAACTTGTAAGCAAATATAAATATTTCACACACTAAACGGATGTCATATGTTCCTTAGTTTATTTGATTGAGCTTCATCCTCAAGTCTTGTGTTTATCCTTTGGGTTAGATACAAGATTTGAGGTACAACGCTCTTTCATTTAAACTACAAAAATATGGGGTCAATTTGATTTTATATTTTTCTAAAACTAAATATATATGTAAATTAAAATAGCCTTTCAAAGCGGGCGATGGGATTTCAATTCCGGTGACCGACAGCTTCTTACGGGCAACTCTCCAACCAAAAATAGCGCCGACACCTGCAAAAGGTGAAGAAGTTGAATGTTATAGAATGGATGCGATAAGATATTTAAGTGAATGTCATTTCAAAACAACTCATGAAGATAAATCTGAGATGAAAGAGTTGGAACACGAGCAAGAAGAGGAATTAGATCAACGTGAAGATTTATATAAAAAAGATTCAAGTTATGTTCGAGAAAGTTTTGAAGTATTGGACACAATAGAAAAAGAAACATCTTTTTGTCCATCGATTGAAAAACCTCCCGAGCTTGAGTTGAAGTTGCTTCCTGAATATTTGAAGTATGCCTTTTTAGGTGATATCTTTACATTACTTGTTATAATTTCCTCGAAATTATTTACTGAAGAAGAAGATAGTTTGATGAAAATTTTAAAGATTTATAAGAAAGCTTTTGGATGGACAATTGCTTATATAAAAGGAATTAGTTCTTCAATTTTTATGCATAGAATTGATATGGAAGAGAACTGTAAACCCAGGATTGATCCTCAAAAAGGATTGAATCTTATTATGAAAGCAATTGTTAAGAAAGAAATTCTAAAGTGGTTAGATGTTAGAATTATCTACCTTATTTCAGATAATGTATGGGTTAGTCCAATTCACTATGTTTCTAACAAAGGAGGAGTGATTGTGACTTTGAATGAATATAATGAGTTAATACCAACAAGACAAGTTACAAGATGAAGAATATTTATTGATTATAGAAAACTAAATCTTGTCACAAGGAAAGATCATTTCCCACTGCCCTTTCTAGATAAAATGTTGGATAGACTATCTGGGCATAAATACTTTTATTTTCTGGATGGGTATGTTGGTTATCACCAAATACAAATAGCTCCTGAAATAAAGAGAAAACAAATTTTACCAGTCCTTATGGTACATTTGCTTTTAGAAGAATGTCATTTGGTTTATGTAATGTACCTGCTACATTTCAAAGATGTATGATGGCTATTTATTGTGGTTTAATTGAAAAAGGAATTGTGATTTTTATGGATGTCTTTTCAGTGTTTGGATTTTCATTTGACTCATGTCTAGAACATCTTGTTGACCTCACTTTTGGTTGAGGTTTAGTTTTTTCTCTTTAGTAACCTAAGGGCTAGCCATATGACCTTCCTATTCACTACAAGGAACCCTCACCATTAGAAATTTCAAACTCTTCTCTACTCAACTTGAAGTTTCACATATTGGCCCTAACCACTAGCACTTAGTAGGTGGGGTCACTATGGGAGAAACTCAAGATGAGTCACCCTTAGGACTGGTGGACCTTAGGGTTGACCCTGGGTGTTGGTTTAGGGCTAAGGAACTCACTTGTAATCACTTGTAGTCACAATCACTTAGTACTTTAAACCCAGAACTTCTAGGCATTGATCCCTTGATACTTTTGGGAGACTCCTGTAGGTGGTTTCCTAAACCCACTAGCCCTGGGCTAGGGTTTAGTTAAGACCACTCCATAGAGGACCCAAAATTGGGATTCCATTGGTCCATGGCTTATTGATGGTGGTTGGCACACCAACTCTACCAAGATACCCAACCTACCAATTTGCCCCTAAATTCCCAAAAATTACCTAGATACCCTTAGGGCCTCAAATTTAACCAAAATCTCCAAATCTAGCCAAAATACCCAACTTGACTCAAAAAATCATTTCAAACACTTTGAAAACACACAAAGTACCCAAAATCTCCAAATTGGCCAAATTACCAAAATACCCCTCTTTAGCCCAAAATTCCAAAAATTCCATAATATCCCAAAACCTCCCAAATATTCTTAATTTCATTTTTCTCAACTATCACATGACCCAATTTGGCCAATTTGACCATCTTTGATCAAAACCCCCAAATTGCCCTTTAAAGGCCCATATATTCCCCAAATTACCTCAAATGTCTAGCCAATTGGTCTCAATTTACCCCAATTTCAATTATAAACTCAAATTCACCCTTAATATGACCAATATAGACCAAATCCAAGCTCAATTGGTCCATCATTTGGACCCAATTTTGATTTAAACCAAAAACCCAATTTTGGCCCTATGACTTGGTTCCACCAAATTGAACCCATAGCCCACTCAATTAACCACAATTTGCGTTGAAAAATTTTCATAGCATTACCACACATCAAAATTGACCTTCAATTGGCTTTGGTGAAACCTCAATTCATTTGATTTCAACCTAAGTCCAAAAAGCCCCAAATTTGCCCAAAATTGGCCATGTCTCAAAATTTCACCAAATTGAGGGCTTTAACCCCAAAATTTCCACTCTATCTTTTCGTGAAAAAACTTCACAACACCTCCCTTGATCATGTGGACCATTCAATTTGGACTTAGCCCAAGGCTAGCCCAACCTAGACCCATGTCTAGCCCAACATACCCAAAATTGACCAAATTCCAAAAATCTCTCAAATTGACTTACCAATTGAACTCAAAATCACTTCAACCCTTCACCAAAAATCTTCATAAAAATCATCTACACAATGTTGATCAATCAATTGGGTCATTTGACCTAGCTAACCTAGCCCAAACCCAAACTTTGATCACTTGAACCCACATTGAACCCACGCATTAAAGATGGCCTAACCTCCCCAAAGTCATCAAATTAACTCCACCACAGTCATTGGTTAGACCCTAAGACTGAGCCAAAACCCATCTAACCACCTTAACTAAGCCATGGACCAGAGGTCCCCCAAATTAAGGGATTTTATTCCCAAAAATGCACATGCTTAAGATACCCTTACCAAAACTAAACCTCATTGCATTAAGTTGCTTTGACAAATTCCCCTAGATGCCCTGAGGACCTACCCAGCTTCCCTGTCATGGCCGTCCGGCCTAGTCATCAGAGAAGCTCAAAACTAAGAGCCACCCTCATGGAACTTCACTCAAATCAAACCTAGAGGCCAGCTCAGCCAAACCAAATTGTAGATCTCCTTTGCCCTCCACCTAATAATGCACCCAAACATTTGCCCTGAGAGCCACCCCATGGCCATTTTTATAAAAACTCACCTCCACGACCGTGGGAAGTGTGCTGAAACTTTCTTAGAGAGAGCCCCCCAAACTTTTCACATAGCTTCTCTGGGATCCCCTCAGTGCAATCCAACCCTCTTCCCTCACTAAATTCCATCGTGAAAGCTCAATTTTTAGCTCAAACCTCTTTCAAAAATAAGGACAGAGCTCATTACACTTCCACAGTCCACCAAACTACAATTACTTGTGCCCACACCTTCACAACCAAGAAAGAAGCCAAAGCCCCACAAAATCCCCCTCTGAAATAGCCTCTACGATAGCTCTAGACCAACACCCAAATCCGGCCGCAATCGAAATCATATCTAGGTCTCACACCATGACCAAAGTCTAAATCCCTAAACTCTTTGGATCAGAAAGAACATGTCGAGACCCTCTGATCGAAGCTTCACTTCTCAGAGCAAAAGTATAAAACTTTTCTTCCTCTCGAGCCCATGTTGATTCTCAATTTAATTAGGCTTAATTTAATTGCATGATTACCGTATGGATGAGTTCGTCTCACTTAGACGAGTCTATAGGATCAAACCCGAAGTTATTTGGTTGAGTCTAGGTATAGATCTTAAGGTTTTAGTGTGGACGGTCACGGGATTACTATATCAGGGACGATGACGGGGAGTCATTTGATCAAGTGTGTATCAAAAGGACGGAGGACATCGAGCTGGACAGCGCTTCAGAACATAAACCGCGGGCCGAGTCAGCAGCTATATGGATGGCGGCGTCCAACCAGAGCGCGTCACACATGCCTTCGGAGCTGCCTAGGATCTAGTCAGCACGCGCTGTTTAAATAGATAAATAGGGATTTTTCTTATTTATTTAAATACCCCTAACTTAAAAAATTCATATCTTGGTGTAGAAAAATCACAAAAATAAAATAAAAATACCCACTTGCTCAGTGAACAGAGGAGAATAATGTGAAGATATTTTTAAGTCCATGTGATGCATATTTTATTTTAAATTTATTAAACACTAATTTGAGTATTTTAATTCTCCATGCATGTAGACTTATCACCACAGCTTGAATTTTTGGCATGTTTTAGCCTCTATCAAGAGGAACAATCTCTGATTTTTCTAAGGTTACAGGAGGTTGCTAGACAAATAATCATGTTTTTCAAGTTTATGTGCATTATTTTTAAAATAATCATGGAAATTAGCATGTTGCTTAGAAAAATCCAAGAAACTTTTGAAAGGTTTACTATGACTAGAGAACCCTTGGAAAAATTTCTCATGAGCTAAGTCATTCAAAATACACCTAATCTTTACAAACCCTAATTAATAAGATAATTAATTTTGAAAAATTAAAACAATAAAATGACTTGATTTTTGAGATCTACTATTTTTTAGGATCTAGAGAACTCACCATAAAATTTTCAAAGCATTTTAAGTTCATTTGATAACTTAAATTGATTTTTTAAGTTAAATAACATTTTTGGCATAAAAATGATTTTTAGAAATCAAAATATAACTTGAAAAATTATAAAAGTTTGTCTTTTGAGTTCTCTATGATTATGAGTATTTTATAAAATTAAAATGATATTTAAAATAAAAACTTGATTTTTAGCCTATTTTAAATATTTAAATAATTAAAAAATTCATAAAAATTACAAAAATAATTAAATTAATAAAAAATATTCTAAATTATTTCCTAAGCACTTAGGAACAATGGAAATATTTTTCCTGGTATTATAAATAAAGATATTGAATTTTAAAGCTTAAGATGGGTTTTCATTAAGAATAATTCCAATAAATCAAATAAAACTTAGAAAAATATAAAATATTCTCCTTTGAGTTCCTTGACCTTAGGGAGATTTTTCAAAAATATAAAACTTAATTTTCCCCATTTAAAATATTTTATATTTAATAAATGGCCCAAAACTAAAAATATTTCTTAAAATTCAAATAAAATTCAAAAATTATTCAAATTTGGTCCAAATGTTTCTCTACTCTAGGTATACCTCCAGTAAAAATTTTAATGGATTAGGATTTACCTTGATTAAGTTAGGAATTTTCTTTGAAAAATCTTATTTTTGCATGAAAATATTTATGTAAAATAAATTAAATTTTGAAAAATCATCTTTTCTCTTATGATGTCTTAATTGACCCATGAATGAGATAGGATAAAAATTTTAAAGTCATTTGACTTGAATTTGACAAATTATGAAGTGTTAGAGCCTTAGGGGCAAATATGTAATTTTGGAAATTTAGCCTTAATTAACATTTAGGCTTAGATTAAAGAGGGAAATGGGTAACCTCTACTCTTAATTCGGATGTTTGAAACAAAAGGGGTTAATTGGTAGAAACTAACCACACTTTCCAAATTGAAAAGATAAGTTAATAAATTTCTAAATTATTAAAATTTGGAATTTTATTAAAATAAAATGAACCTAGGGCTTAGAGGTATGACCTTTGAAGTCAATAATTAAACAATTTAATACCCCTATTTTGATTTTCAAATAAAATTCAAATCATGAATTATGACCACCTAAAGCTTAATCTTTTCAAAGCTAATTAAGACACTCACTTAGGTCTTGAGGGCTTAGTAATGACTTAGGCTAAATTAAGTTTCATTTAAGTAAGTATTAGAAAAGTAAACATCATTTAAAATTAAAACATCTTTCAAACACTACAACCCCATATATAACCAAAATTTGGTGAAGTGTTCCAATAGCAGTAACTTGCCTCTTTAAGAGTCTTTACCCACATAATTTTCAAAATAAAATTACAGATGATAATTACCCTATTCTTAGGGATAATTGAGACATCAATGTTCATTTAGCATTATGGTGTTTTATAGGATGAATTATTAAGCAACACAGTAAGTTTAAAGAACTTGGGATTTTCCACCAGGTAGCGAGAGAGTAGCACGAACCTGCTTCTTTCTCTAGATCTGTTGGATACCTCGTAATCCACTAAGCTTAATACATTTTGCTTGGCACATCATCCTTAATTAAACTCCTAAGGACCCACCAAGATATGACCTAGGGTTAGATAGGTCGTCAAAATTTTACTTCCCTGTTTCATATAAACTGCCTTAACATGCATTTTGAGTGTCAGGTGGTGGAACGAGAAGACTCGCTAGGTACGCTTTTACAGTTTTCAGCGTTGTCTTTCT